>JANHGN010002339.1:20984-31252 GCA_024605025.1 Megaceryle maxima
TTTTTCAGGTTTTAAAAATATTATGAAATATAATTAGAACTTAGCTTTTCCATTTTACAACAGCTTTATATTGTACAGTTTGGCCAGGAAGCAGCACACTCAAATTAACAGACTAAACCAAAATGGCAGGTCCAGAGAAAACTTCACCATGACTCACAGGAAGCTGAGAAATCAGAATAATTACAATCTTGGTTAATTACAATCTTGGTTTAAGTTACCAATTAATAGAAAGCTGTTGACTGCTGTTCTCAAGATGAATAAAAAAAGTCACACTAAATCACACCTCTGCTTTCCAGAGTTCTGCTCTGGGGCAATGCTTGAATGGCATTTCCAGATAAAAGCACAAACTCCAGTAACAAGGCTCGTGAAGTAACACACCCGTGAAGTTAGGCAGTTTCAGAATGTCTCTGTCTACTCATAAATCATCTTGATAAGAAGGTAAATGTGGTTGAAAACAGCAAAAGGATTTTTAACCTCATCTAGTCCAGGGAGAGGCCAACATATTGAAGGCCACACAGGATTCTATTTCTGCTTCTATCAACTAGTGACACGTTTTTCAGAAAACCCTGCTGCCTTTAAACAAACAAAGATCTTACTTCCAAAAAAGCCCAACCCAATAAATAAGTAGCTGAGAAGTGATCCTTTTATCTAATATAAATACACTGTTACTACAGATTTGTCTTGTGAATCACCACATCTGATGATTTTTATTAAAGAGTAGGAGTAGCAGCAAATAACAGCACATCTGCTTGTTATTTTCACCAACTGTGACATTAACAACCGTGGAATAAGTTTGTGTTGACCTTGTCTTAAGCTTCTTAGTGCACAAGTCTGTTTTGACTTGATACTTCCTCCCTGAGCCCCACCAACTAGCTATGGCTATTTGCTTTCTGACAGATACTTTCTAGGCTGGTTTCATTAGCACTGAAATAAGAAGCATCTTCAAGTCTGATAGAACCTAAAGCATCAATATCAATGGCATTAATTTTGACTATACATCAAAAACAAGTGGTTATTGCTGCTGGACATGAGGTGTTTGATGCAGTTTGGATTTTCTACTTGGACTTTCCAGGTTCCTATTTGGAATGTATTATGCATCTGACTTGACTATAGAAGACCTTTCTACTAAACCATCTATCATATACTAATTTGTCTGAGGGATAGGCACTTTGGTTATTGTACAGGCAGGATTGAAATTTTATTATTTAGTAAACCAAGGACAGATATCACAAATGTACACATATATGTATATATTGATATAATGGACAGAAATAGAATAGTTAAAATGTCATTATTCACATGAACATCTCTTCTGCTGCGTAAAACTATTTTAAAACTGCATATTCCCACTCTGAATTCCACTACCATATTCTCCCCACCAAACAGCACAGGAAACTACACCAACGTATCCACAGAGACACCACATGCTTACTGCAACACGGCCAAACTAAGCATGACAACATCTTCAACATTGTACAATTAGCTACATTTTTAGCCTACCTATCAGGACTACATTAGATTATAAATATGGTCACATCTGTGGTTTGTTTTTTTGTTGTTTTTTTTTTTTTTTTAAAAAAAAAAAGTGTTAAAACTTACACACAAAGGTCTCCACGTGCGTGCACAAGTCACCACACTTCGGGCAGCGCAGCTGGTTCCCTCCTTTCCCAGAGCTTCCAGAGCTTGACTTTTTACCACCCCCCTCACCAACGGACTTCTAAAAAAGATTTCCAGACACTTAGCCCCAAAGAATGGAGCTGTTACATTAGGCATTTAGCAGTGTGTTTATGGAATTCAGTAACGTCAGTATTGCAATAGCTGAGCAACAAACTACTGTCAGGAGGTCTTAAAGGCTTTGAAAACTTCAAACAGGATACAAACATTTCAAAGTGCACACAGATCTGCATTTCGGATGCCAGTGGAAGAGGCATCCCATATCTACATTAAAACAGCTCGACTGGCACTAGAACAAGCTAAACCCTATCAGGAATGTTTTAATAACATACTGCAACATAATTTATTCTAACCCCAGAGAAGAAAACAAATCATACTTATAAAAGCAGCAATTTCATTATGGCAACTGTGTTGATTCTAAGGGTTTCTGAAGGCACAACTCTTCTCGTGTGCTTGACAGATGTAGCTATGCCGGCAGATGACTGTAAGGTAGATATGGCCTATAAAACAAGCATCTCAAACTGCTTGGAAAGACTTTATTTTTACTTCTAAAAGCAGAGGTCTGTGACAGAGACCTGTCTTTCTCTGTGTTACCCTGCACAGTGCTGTTTAAGGTTATGGATTTTTTTGAACTCCATATCCATTCTAGGCCTTCAGACCTTGATTAACAACAAAAGTTACATTTTAGGAAACAGCAAAGATCTCTTTTCCCTTTTCTAAGGCAGTTCCTCATTCTTCTTAAACCTTGCTTGCCTGTTCATTTCTCCTCAGAACACTTCAATAAATATACTACTAAATATTATCTTCCTCCTTTACTTTTAGGAAAAAAGTTTAATGTGAGCTCTCAGAACACACTTGTGTCACCTGGACAGCTCTTAAGATGTCACAACTCGCTATACTAAGGTAAAGTTATTTCCCATGAACTCTCAAAATCTTATTTGCTGACTAAAGAGGAGCTTTAACCCCCAGGTAATCATTTATCTGAAGAAGCTGTTTATTAACTATAATTATAGAGAAAGACTAGGATGAAAATAGATTACAATTTACTAACAATAAAGCCAGTCTCCTCACAAACTTGTCTCACTAATACAGCTACCTAACCAGTGCTGAAAACAAACACATTTTTAAACATACTTACTTTAAACAGCCTACTTGGGAGTAGCAGGATTTTGAAGGAGAATTGTTCTGATTGTTACTCTTTCCCGAGATCCTGAAACTTGGGAATTTATAAGTCTACAAAGTTTTCAAGTGTCCCTTTAAGCAAAAAGATTTATAAAACTGGGAAAAGTGTTACAGGAAGTTTCTAAGGTTTATCTGCTAAGAAATTCACAACCCAATTTTTTCTTCACCATCAGTTGTGCTAATTTGAAGGATCAGAGTAAGCAAAAATTTCAAGACTCTGATTTTAATTAAGGAAAAGGTCTACTATAAACATTTAAGAAGCATTTTATATAAGCTATTGAAAAAACCTAACGCGTGGAGATTACCTTGCTTCCATCTGCAGAACCATCCTTGCTCGCACCATCCTTTGAAGCAAAATAGGCTGGTGTTTCTGAAAAGCTTCTAAGAGGAATTCGTCTTAGGGAACAAGTTTCAAAAGTCCCAAGTTTTCCTAAAACAGGGATGCGTGTACGACCACAAGTAATACCTAAAACCAAATGAAAATTAAACATTAAAAATACTCTAGTTCTAATCCCAACACCACCAATCCCCAGAATTCATTTACATTAAATAGAGCTCGTAGGTTTCAGCAACACAACTCTACTCTGAACATCTATATTTCAGTTACCCTAAATAAATTCTCCTCACCACTTTAATGTTCACCTCATTAAAAGCTGACTGGATTGTCCAAAAATAAACCTAAAGTAATTCCGGGTCCTCTAAAGTCAGTCAACTGAGAGTCCCATTGGGTCGTGAAATAGGGAACACCCCAGTTATGAAACCAATTCTCAGAATGATAACTACAATCAACATTCAGCACTTATTGTGAAATAATTCAACCCCTGAAGTAAAAGGAGACACTTCAAAGGTCTCTTATTACGCAAAAATGACCCAAGAAACGTCTCAGACTCACTGGCTGCACATCTGGGTTTGGCTTTCTCTTGTGAACTCTAATAAAGTAGTTTCCAGGAATTTGAGATACTGCTTGACCAAAAAAAAAAAAAAAAAGGAAAAAAAAAGAAAAAAAAAAAAAAGGTGTCCTGAGAAAAACTGAAAGGCACTGTCGTATTTGGCACGTGCTGACAGGCAGGCACAGTAAATTCAGAATCATCTTAACTTTGTTGAAATAGCTTCTTGCCAACAGGAACAAAACCTCATTGAGAGACTAAACAGCCTTTTCCTCCTCTTGCAACAGCGGGTAGAGTTACACTTCATGACTAGGTATGATGTGAACCAACATGTGTTGTGCTGGTGATTTCAACATCTCTCAACACAGACAAGAGCCTGAAATTCAGCTCTCGTTTAAAGTGGCCAATTTCTCACTTGCTGTCTGGTTTTGATAAGAACTCTGTGACTTAGCAACAGAAGAGCTACATAGCAACAATGACAATTAAAAACTTGATCGTACATGTTAGAGAGATGAGAGAGGCCTACAGGAAACTCCAAAAACTCTTCTAAAAAAAAAAAAAAAGAATAAAAAGAGCAAGAATGGCAAGAGGAGTACAGTTGATTAGCTCTGAAAGAGGTCACAATGACACCTAAGAACTGTAATCTTAGCTGAAAAAGAAAATTCACCTTGCTACTGTAACAGGAAAACAGAAAAATAAAAGCAAAGCACTACAGACAAGCCTAAATTTACCAGGAAAACTCTCACAGTCAAAGTCAAAACCAAGAAGAGTGTCAAATGAGATCTGAAGTTGCTTTATTAACTTACATGCCACTTAAGATTCCTAAACTTGAAGATGATTTGCAATTATTTTAACATGACTACTAATGTAACCTTTTAAAAAGATCTGTAAGAGCACAACTTCTGCCTGTAAACATGAGGGAGGAATAAGAATCAATATGCTTTCCCACTCTAAATTACTCTGCTGAGTGCCACCATAACACAGCATGACAACTTTTTTTTTTTTTAATAAAATTCAGACAGTATTTTGAAGTTTCCTGTGATATTTTCATGAACAGTTGTGTCCTTTCAACCGAATCTGCAAAGAACTCTTGACTACGTGTGCCAAGCACACTTGTCAGTAGAGAATAAGCTGTGGTGAGCATTCACAAGGCAAGAGCTGTTCTGCATTAATTCCCTGTCTCGGGGGCTTATTCCTCCTAGATGGGTTATTTTTAAGAAAAAAAAACCCAAATAAACCATAAACCACCTGACCAAACCCCAAAGTCACACAACTATCCTGCAATACCAGGGGGTTTGGCCTGAGGAGAAAGGATGAAGCACTAATACACTCATCACTAAGCACTGCACGTGGGCTAAAGATTGTTGGTTTTAATTCAGAGCATCTCTGCAACACTGAAAGTGCACTGAAAACTGCATCGACTCAACTATTCCATTATGCAGTGTCAAGTGCTGAGCTGGTAAGTGCCACATTACCAACTGTGCCCATCTACTGGTCAGGAACTGCAGCTGTGGGGCTTCACCTCCAGCATTTGATGCTACACTGGCAGCAGAACTGGGCTAGCCAGCAGCATTACACCCAGGCTGGAATGCTTTTTATTGCTGGTAAATTCACTCTCTCAAAAATCTCAGCTGGCCAGACTTCTGGGAATGTTAAGGTCACCCTGCTACACAAGCTGGGCTCTAGGAAGTGTAGATAGGCTAAAGAAGAAAAAAAATGAAATAAAGTATTACTGCTACATCACCTTGTGGCTAAACAAGAAAAGCCTCATCCCTGTGCTTACAGGGAGGTCCGAGTGGTATTTTTTGGCCAAAATATCACTGTACAATTAAGAATGAAGCGGTAAGAAAGTTATCGCAACTACTTTCTGGCATAAATAAACCCAGAAGCAGATTCTGAGGAGAAATCAACATTCCAGTTCAATGCCTGGCACCTTCCACTGAACGAGAAATGTTCAAATACACAGCAATGTTTGCTCAAACACACCACAGGCAGTCACAGCTCAGATGGCTTTTTGGAACAGTAAATTTAAAGGACATGCACCTAACGTAAGAATGTTGGTAGCAGCAGTGGCATCAATCCAGGGTGCCCAGATTAGCGTCAGGAAATAATGGGAGGCTCTTTTACAGCTTATTAAGCTGTATTATTGACACTCGAGGAAAGAAATTGTAACTTTTGGGCCAAGCTTTAAATGTCTTGGAAGACTATTGCCCAAGGAAGCAACGTGGAGCCTGTGACAAGAGAAATCTCCTCTCTGTCCAACAAAGCACTTGATCAGAGTAATCCACCCACTCTGAATACGCTCAAGTTTGTTCCAAGCAGCAAAAGCAAAGTATCTGACAGAAAATGTAAACTTTTACAACAGGAAAAGCACCAAAGATAATGTTTTCACTTTTTAAAGAACCATTGATGGAAAGCTGATGTATAAATAACCTCATTACTCTGTGTCTGTGTTTTAGTCTTATTTATTCTTTTACATATCCCTTTTAAATGGTATTTGTGACAAACAAATACAAATTAAAAAAAAAAAGATAAATTCTGAAGTTATTTCAGAACATTACTTACTTTAAAGTTTACTGTTTCAGTAGGTTGACATGAGGCCAGACAGGCTGGAGTCAAAAGTACTCGGTTTAAGCATTTCAGCACAGGTGACGTCAGAGATGTAAATGCAAAGTCAACTGCAACCAGTTAACTCACCTCTTGAAGGTAATAAATCATCTCAGACTCGTCAGGCTATTACTGGGGGTACAATCATTCAAAACCCTGTTGCAAACATGGCAGCAGCAGAGATTTTCAGCAAAATTTGGGGGTGGTCTGCCTTTCCCCAAAAGCAGCACACCATATGTCAATTCTGTCTGCCCCCAAGAATGGCACAGAAAGGAGAAAAGTAGTAAAAAAGTAACAGCCTCACTCCCAGTAAGTGGCTCGTACAGCCTTGCCCTTCTGCCAACTTGGCAATAACAACCGTTTGCTAAACGAGTCCAAGTTTTTATGAGAAATATTTCAAGTTCAGGTTGTAAACTAGGCAGGTTGCTAATCAGTCGCTAATTAAGCTCATTTGCTAGCACTGGACAACTGCTGCTGAAAATCACCCCCGTTGAAATAAACTCTATCCTTGCATTATATTTCTTAAAATATATTCCACTGTGGGTTATTTTTTGGGAATTCCACACCAGGTAGTTCTGCCCTTAACGCAGGCACGACACCGGCTGTCCCCTCACACCACCCAGGGTGACACCTCCAAAAGATTAACAGAAGAAAAAAAGAAAGAAAGAAAGGAAAAGGCCGAAGCAGCCACCCGCTCCTAACCGAAGCCCTTATCGCGGCGCCGCAGCACGGAACTCCCCAGGCCCCGGCCCCGCGAAAGGGTTCGTCTCCCGGCGCCAGGGAGCGCGGCTGCTCCCTACCGACACCGCTCCGCGGTGACACGGCGGGCCCCGCTCCCGGAATCCCCCGGGCAACAGCGGGCTGGAGGGGCGCGGAGCGCAGACAGCCCTCCTGCGGCCGGAGGGAACGGGGTTTCCCCTCAGAGAGGCGGCGGGGGGACCGGGAAGGGGTCGCCGCCCTCCGGCCCGGTGAGGGCCCGGCCCCACCGGGGAGCAGCATCAGGCCAGGCCACAACGGGAGAGGGAAGAGGACGGCGATTACCTCTCCGCGCGGAGGGCAGTGTAGAGCCGAGGAGGCGGGCGGCGGCGGCGCAGCTATGGCAGGCGGACATGGTGCGGCCGCGGGCACGGCCCGCTCCCCCCGCCGCCGACTAGGCCTCGCTGCCGGCGCTGCTCCGCACCCCTCCCGCGCCGTCAACACTCCCTCCCCCTCCCAGCGACGCCTCCGTGACGTCAGCGCGCTGCTGCTTGGCGCCACAGGGCGAAGATCGCGGACTACCGCTCCCAGCGGGCACCGCGTGCAGCGCAGAGCCCACCACCTTGCGGCTGCCGCGCGAGGCATAATGGGAAATGTAGTCAGGGGGGTACGGGGACGGCGCTGTCTCGCCGCGATGCATCATGGGAAATATAGTCCGGGCGGCGGGTCCCCCGAGGGGCTCGCGCCATCTCTTCTCCCACAGGTACTTTAGACGATTCCCGCCTTTTAACTTACTAAATATAACATGAGAAAAGTATATCCGGGATCTAAGGGAAATGATTTTTTATTAAGCCTGTGGTGAAAAATCCAACTGAAACAGCAGCTGGAAACTTTTGAGCAAGTTTGGGAGAACACGTTGCCTTATGGCACGGGGTAATCTTCAGCCAGGGAGTGACGCTATAGATAAACATATATATTTGCTAATAAATTATCTAATCAAACGTATCCTTTAAATGCATCTAACAGAAAATTCACCTACAACTGACAGGTATCAAGTGATCTGTTCCCTCAAGGGTGAGTTGGACCCTTCCCCACAAGGTTGTCCAGGGCTGTCCCAGGGCAGTGGTGGAGTCCCTGTGATCCCTGGAGGGGTTTCCAAGCCATGGAGCTGTGGTGCTGAGGGACATGGGTCAGTGGTGGCACTAAACCCTGGCAGTGCTGGGTTAATGGTTGGACTCAACCATCTTAAAGATCTCTTCCAACCATAACGTATCTGTGATTCTTTTCTCCTATGATCTCCCTCTTACAAAGGGTTTTGACCTCTGAGTTGTGTTTTGTCCCAGAGCCAACTTACTGCTGCGTACCTTGGCTCTGGGGAACAGGAAAACCAACCCATGTGTCGGGCTGTGGTGCAAGGCTCCTGCTGCCGCTCCTGGGGGCAGCAGCTCGGCTTTATTCCTCCTGAAAAGATGAAAAGTGCTTTTGCTTGCTGAAAACATCCATAACTGCTCGTTTAAAATGCGGACCGTGACAAGGCTGAACAATTTTGTACCGTTCTGTGTATTCAAAACACAGTAAAACCAATTATTGTGTCGAGCACTTATTTTTAATAGCTCTGCCAGTTCTACCACGGTTGTTCACTATTGATGTGAGGGGTTATTTTGTGTACAAATTAAGTCCCAGAGCAAGAATCTGAGGGATTACAGAAGATGTTTCTTCACACAAGGGAAAGAAGAAGAAATTAAGAAAAAAAAAAAAGAACACAACCAAATAAACAATTAGTATTTGTGGCTGCAGAAAAGAGCTTGAAGAATAAGAACCCTAAAGATCTGTGCCAAGAGACAGGGTGGGAACAAAAGCCCGGTACTTACACTGTATTTATTAACATTTATGATTATTTAGGACTTTTTTTAGCCCATAGCAGCCGGTAAAAGCAGAATGCATGGAAAGGGAACAAGGCATTTAATGAAAAGCCCCCATCTGGCATCTGGTGCTGGAGTTTTTTTGCTCGGTTGCCGCAGTTCTGATTCAGTTGCCAAATCTGTCCAAGCAGCTTTAAAAGCGAGTTTTACAGGGAGCTTTGCAGGGAACTCTTGAGGCCACACGTTTTAATTGACCACATATTTTATGGACTCACAGCTTAAAAGTAATCCATTTTCAAGTGAAATTTAAAATTATAGCCATCTATGATAAAATCTAACCTTTTAAAACCCAATTTTTAATAAATGATATTTGTTGCCCAAGTTGTGAGGAGCTTGACCAGGTGGAAGCCATCGGCCAGTGAATGGCACAGTCCCTGACAAAACCCCCTTTGGGGGCTGGAACATTTCACTTGCAGTTTACTCTGGTTGGTTGGTTAGGAGAGAAGTTTACTCATGCCAAGAAGCCGGGTGGTGTTGGAAAACCCAGGAGTGTTTGACTGCAGCCCATGAACAAAAAAAATAAGTGATGAGAAAATGAGGTGGTGACATCCTGAAATTGAAGAACGTGGTGATGATTTGCTATCTGTCCAGGGGCTTCTCCATGAAAACAAAAATGTGAGATGCTTCCTTTCCCTCGTTCTTCCAGAGAAGGTATCCCGTGTTAGATGCCATGCTGGTCATGGCCATGCTCACAGCAACAAAGCTCCTGCCCAGGCAGAGCTCTGCAGCCCTTCAACACTTGAGTTGAAACCCTTCCACCTTTTCTGGACACCCATGTGTCCCAGCTCTGGCCTGTGGGGGATGAACTGGTGAGTAAAAGCTCAGACACGCTTTGCCATTCCTGTCTTCAGGGCTCATGGAGAGGAACAGGGTCACAGCAGGGGTTACTCACCTGCTTACTGGGGGTGGTGGCTCTGAAGGACTTTGGGGGCCCCTTGTTTATGCTGAGCTGCTGGAGTGGCTGTCTCCCCCCAGTGACTGGTGAGGGGATGGTGTTTTGAAGCACAGATGGAGTTGCCCTTCACCATCCTCACCCTTCAGGTAGCTGCCCTTCATTCAGAGGAGAAGTGTGGGCAGCAAGTTGAGGGAGGTTCTCTGCCTTCTCTACTCTGCCCTAGTGAGGCCACATCTTGAGTACTGTGTCCAATTCTGGGCTCCCCAGTTTAACAGAGACAAAAAGGTACTGGAGAGAGTCCAGTGGAGGCAGGGAAGATGCTGAGGGAACTGGAGCATCTCTGTGCCCAGGAAAGGCTGAGAGCCCTGGGGCTGTTCAGCTGGAGAAGAGCAGCCTGAGAGGGGA
>JANHGN010002341.1:0-17079 GCA_024605025.1 Megaceryle maxima
CTGAGGGGAGAGCTTCTGGCTCTGACAGCTCCTGACAGGAGGCTGGAGCCAGGGGGGGTCAGGCTCTGCTCCCAAGGAACGAGCAACAGGACCAGAGGAACCGGCCTCAAGTTGCTTTTCATCACTGGGAGGAATGTGCTGAGCTGCAAGAGGATTCTCTCTCTACCCACGATGCAAGCAGCTGTCAGCTGAGAAATGAGATGCTCAGAGAGGCGTTTTAAAACACGGTGTGATTTTGATGCACGTTGCATTTCTTGTGGAGGACAGCACGCTTCCAAACAGAGGCACCGCAGCTCTTCCCTGCCAATAGACGGCAAAGCATCAATAAAAAAAGAAAGGTTTTAATTGTGAGACAAATGATCACGAACGCCTCCCCCTCTTTCCTCTTTCAAGAAGAGGCTGACTAGGAAACTAATTAAGTGCTTGGTTAACTTTATGCCTGTAAGTAGCTTCATTTAATTTTAAGTCAAGTTCCTGCAGCTTCCCATTGAAAGCATCAGCAGAAGGGCGGGGAGCTGAATCTCCATAAAAATGCTGTTCATCTTGAGAAGACCTTGAATGGCTCCTGCGTTCCCTCATGGAGCTTTTCATGCTCTTTTTCTTTCCACATTCCTACGAGGTGCACTTTTGCCTGTGCGCCAGCAAAAATGCGATAATTCAGGGAGAACCACGAACCTTCCTTGAAATAATGATCTGTAACTCCCGTCGAATAGAAGTAGGAGTAGGAGGCGTATTATGAACCTGGCGTTGGCTCAGCAGTGCAGCAGGTACAGGGGACGGTGCCAGCTGGCAAGTCAGATGAGACCTGTCAGGTTCCTTTGGTGAGTGCCACGTACATTTTAGAAAAACTTATTAATTGTGCAAGATTTCTGTCGGTCTCCGGTAGAGTTAGGAGGTGTTTTTCACGGTGATGTGACTTTTTTCCTCCATGCAGGTGGGCCAGGCTGAGCGCCGGGCTGAGCGTGATGGATTGCACCGGCCCGCACGGTGTTACCACAGCGTTTGGGTCTTTCAGGAAGGGCACAGGAGCGAGGCAAGGAGAAAATGAGACCCTTGAGCTCAGCCTGCCTGGTAACGGAGCCTGCAGGCGTGGCCGGCTGGACCGACGAGCTAAGCAGCTTGTGGGTGCCAAGCGTGGGGGGGCCGTGACAGGTTTTACCATTTCCAAACAAAATGTTTGTTTTCATGTTCTGCCTTGCAACAAATCAAACCCCCTGGGGACAGATCCTCTGAAAGTTTTGCCTCCTTCTTGCTCTTTGCCCACCTTGCAGGTCTTGTCGCGGCAAGACGCGCGTCCCTCGCCGGCAGCGGCGTGGGTGGCTGGGGGTGAGGAGCCAGGGGCAGGCGGAGAGGCTGCGGAGCCGCAGGTGCCGGTACGAAGGCTGTGGCACCGCCGGAGTGGAGACGTTGGCAGGAGGCAGAGGCTGAGCCAGAAGCAGCAACAATGGAGAAGCAGATTCAGGAAGAGCAGAAGCGAAGGGCGAGGCAGGAAGAATCACAGAATCGCTTGGGTCGGGAAAAGACCTTGGATTAAGAGGTTTGAATGCCGGCAGTCAGGAGGGTGTTGCGCCTTTTTCAGAGATGAGCTGGCACGTTTTGCAGAAGTATTTTAAGTGGAGGGTCTTGGCCGGGTTCCAGGGCGAGTTATGACGTTGCACTGTCCCAAGACCCGGTTCATTTGGAGTATACGGTTCTCTTTTCGTTGCCTGTGCCGAGCTGTTTTGCACACCATTAAACAACCGGCACGTTCCAGCTCGGAGGTGAGACCTCTGCCAGTGGTAAGGCTTGTGCAGCCTTCACTCCTCGAGATGGGAAAGTTCAGCCTCTCTGCAGCCATTTGGGCTGGAGATGTTGGATGGTGGGGATGCCACCATCACCCCTTGAAGGAGCTTCTCTTGAAGCAGTGCTGTGCTGGGGAGGGCTGAGGGCACAGGCTGGGATCTGCCCAGTTTGGTGCTGCTGTGCTGGGAGGAATGAGCAGCACATGCTGGCAGGGCTTGGGGACAGGCAGGAGGAGCTGGTGGGAGTCAAAGCCAGAGCTAAGCCAGGAGGAGCAGCCTGAGCCTACACTGGAGCTGTGAGAAGGTTGGTGAGGTGCCTGTTAGGGCTGGGGCTCTGGGAACACCGTGTCTTTGCTTTAGGGATCTGGGAACTGAAGGGGAAGGAAAACTTTCCTGAACGACCCCCTTTGTGAGCAGAGTGGTGACCCCGGGGAGGTGAAGCTGCCGTCGCAGGGCTGAGCCCTGGGGCTGCGGGGTGGTGGAGATGGGAGTGGAGTGGACAAGGGGTGTCAGACTGAAGGTGGAAGAAGCTGTGAACTCAGCTCCTCCTTATTCTCTGGGTTAATTTCTGCCTCTTCCAAGGGTTGTGGAAAGACACAGCTGATTCGGGCCAGAAGGGTTTATTGCAGGTACAGTTTTGACATTTAAAATACATTTAAAGAACACAAAATATGGTGGTGAGGTGATTTATGGGGTAGGTAGGCAAAGGATGAAACCCATGATGCACCTGCCGCTGTATCACAGCCTCAAAATTACAGTCGAGGGAGAAAAAGGGGAGATACTGAACTTTAAAGAAACAGTTCATGGATTGGCAATTTCCTGCCAGGATTTGGTGGCACAGAAACCTCCACAAACACAAGTGGTCGTTCAGCAGATCCTAATTGTTCTCAGGCTCTGCAGTGGTACAGCGCTGATATTAATTGCTCGCCATTGTTCCTCAATTAAAATGTTCCTATTTACTACCTCCCTTCCTCATTACAGTCCCCAGCCACTGGAGAGTTTGAAGCTCTTGTTTGTCAGGGAACGTTTCATGAGATAATTCTTCTGTCAGCGTCACTGCTGCTTCGTACCCAGCGCTAACAGTCGGAGATGGATCATCTCACCTGACTCTGCTGTCAAAGATTATGCAAATAGCTTGTGACATCAGGTGCTTGTGCTAGGAATAGTGAGGCTGATGGCACTATTATGTTAATAAATTAACCAGCTTTAATGATTTGTAATGGTTACAGATAGATGCTCGTTATGAAATGGGTTGCTTTGTTTTCTTTTGTTTGTTTTCAGTTAACAGCTGCTCAAATACTGAACAGCCTGACTGTCTTCAAGCTGACAACTCATGAGGACCCAGAAGAATTCATTGTCTTAAATAAAGGTAGGCAAGAAGTTATTTTTCCTGGAAATTATCTAATGTTTCTTAACGTGTCTCCCATGCTGAAGTGGGATGAAAGGTCAGAACTCATTAAAACTTTTGCAAAGCAGAAATTTACATGGAAAAGATTCATTTGGTGTTTAATTTTTATAGGCCTGGATTTCTCAGAGTGTTTTAAGTATATGTTTAATTTTCTGTATCTTTAATTTCAGCTACATATTTGGGGTTTTATGGAGTCAAAAATTGATGAGATTTTTGGGAGTCTGGTCCTGGAGTGCCTGGGGAATATGAAAACCAGAGAAAAACAACGTGCTTTCCAAGATGGCAGTGAAGCCGTGAACCTCTGCCACTGTCCTCTCCTCTGTGCTGAGCAGTAGATGATGGTAAGGGCCCATTCTTTGCAAAGTGATGACCCTGTAGAAATTAAACCAGGCTTTAAATGGCACATACAGGGCTCATCCCAGGCTGCTTGTCTGGAGTGGTGGCAGCAGTGGCTGGTTTCAACAGCTGGAAGGAGATGCAGCCTGGGACAACCCTGGAGGGGAAGAAATTGTCCCTCAGCTCCAACCTGAACCTCCCCTGGGGCAGTTTGGCTGAAGATTTTTAGATGCCTTCAAATTGTCAGTGTCTGCCAGGATCGGATTCCCATAATCCCATGGCTGTGCTTGGCAGCTTGTAAATCACAGACGTACATCAGTGGGCAGGAGTGGATTCCTCCCGTCTTCATCTGCAGCCTCTTAGGTTTATGATTCCTTTGTATCATCAGTCTTTATTTCCATCACGAGGAAAAAGTGTCTTCCCCCAGCGGTTGCATCCAGATGAACGCGTTTTATTCTCGGCCAGACCCGAGGAAAGCGATTTACAAGGGTTCTGGGCGCTCAGGACGCAGGAGCACTGGTACTTTGGAAAGATGCCTTGCTTATGATGGATGGGGTGTATTATCTAAATGCTAATAAATACCGAGCCACAAATTGGCTCCATTTTTCTTCATTCCTCTGCTGCCCGTGGTTGCTGAATGACGCTAAATCTCGCCTCAGTCACATCACGGTATTAATTAGTTCTGATTTCTTTCTTTGTTCTTTCTTCTCAGTGGGGCATTGTGAACGTGCTGCCCCTGGGTGTATTTATGTTGCCTGCGCCGAGCCAGCGTAGCACGGTTTGCTGTGAGACCCACGAGGGGTAAGTCTCAGCTGCAGAGGACTCTGGAGCGTAAGTCAAACTGGTCAGTTGGTTTCTGTTTCTTACTAAACTCTGCAGGACTTTCCCATAGGGATGATGTCCTCTGAGTGTATGTTTGATCACATACATATGCTGTAATGTACTCTATCAGGTGATACTTGCCACAGCATCTTCTGTGGAAGCTGAAGAACAAATCAGTTGTTATTTTCAGATTCTTTAGATACAGGGTATTGACTTCTTCAATTTATATTTTGGGCAAGAATTTTGTAGACTCATAGAATGGTCAGGGTTGGAAGGGACCCTACAGAGATCATCGAGTCCAACCCCCTTGCCAGAGCAGGGTCACCCAGGGCAGGCCACTCAGGAACAGATCCAGATGGGTCTTGAAATTTTGTCTCCAGAGCCAGGAGACTCCACAACCTCTCTGGGCAGCCTGGGCCAGGCTCTGTCACTCTTACAAGGAAAAGGTTTCTCCTCATGTTGAGGTGGAACTTCCTCTGTTCTAGCTTATACCCATCATTCCTTGTCCTGTTACTGGGCACCATGGAAAATAGACTGGCCCCTTCCACTTGACAGCCACCCCTCAGATATTTATAGACATTAACAAGATCCCCTCCCAGCATTCTCTTCTCAAGATTAAATTTGTGTGCGAGTTCTGCTTAACCAACTTTAAATATACTCTGCTGCTGGCAGTGCCAGAGTAAAACTGCTGCTGGCGGTACGATGCCTGGACCTGCAGAACCCCTTATGTTGGTGTAGGATGTGGATTGGTTGGAAGTGCTGGTGATGCTCCTCCCCGTGTCTGTGGTGATGCTCCTCCCCGTGTCTGTGGAGATGCTCCTCCCCGTGTCTGTGGAGATGCTCCTCCCCGTGTCTGTGGAGATGCTCCTCACCATGTCTGTGGAGATGCTCCTCACAGTGCCTACATACAATTTGGAAATATCTCAGAGCTGCTTTTTGAAAATCTCTTCCCAAAGTCCATGGGAGGTGGAGTTCATTTGCACTGTTTGCATTCCAGACATTCTCAGCAATAGCACCTGTTGCTTTTTGCCCAGAAAGCAAATAAAGAAGGCGCTTTGCACTGCTGCTGCACACGCATCCTGCGAGTCTCCTGGGTTATTCCAAATTAAATTAAAAAAATAAAATCAAATTCATGGCTCACGAGCAGCCTCTAGGAAGGCTTCTGGGACCAGTGCTGACTTTGTAGCGGCTGAAAACTTTGAATAACTCGTCACTTCAACACTCAGAAATAATATATCCTTTCTTAAAGACCTGGTTATTAAAGATTCAGAGTCTCTTCAGTCTGCTCTGAGATCACTAACAATTTTCCATCTCAGAGAATTCAGATGTTTGCTGGGTACTTGTGGAGGAAGCTTTGCAATTCCGTGCCGTGGGAACGGCCTGTCTGGAGCAAAGGCAAAATGAACAAATACATATTTCAGATACCCACCACTCTCACGTCTTTATTCTGTGAAATACAGCTGCAGATTTTTTCATCAATTGCTTTTGGGTTTTCTACCAAAAGACTCCAGAAACTGAGTGTTGTGAATTTAGCAAGCAGAGATTATAAGCGACGTTGTGGCAGTCGGTGCACGGGGAACAAAACTGGGTTTGCTCTTCAGCCTGCCAGACGAATCCGCAACATAATCCGAGTTGAAGCAAGGCCTGGAGGTCGGGTTCTCATTTATAATTACAAGAAACCCTGTCCAGGCATTGCAGTTATTTCTTATAACCAGAGTTTTGGCTGAACTCACCTTCTAGACTCTATTCTGTAGCTCAGGCAAGAGGTTGCGTCAAGGATCGGGTGAAATGAGTCAAATGTTTTTTTTTTCTGGCTGTGAAAACAGAGGCTGTGATTCTTATAAACAGTAGCAGGCTGCTGTGTGCCATCCGTGCTAGAGAGTTCTCCCAGGCTTCCCTCACAGGCTGGGTCACGGCCTGAGACCTGCACGAGCTGTGTCAAGCCATGCAGTGAGGAGATCGCAGCGTTGGCGGTCACCACGTGGTACCAGTGAGACCTGTCAAGGGGGTGCAAAGCCAGAAGAGCTGCTGGGACATTCCCATCGGCTCCTTGTGTAGGAGAGGGACCTTGGCATCCTGGTGGACAATAACTGCTCCATGGAACAGAATGTGCCCTTGTGGCCAGGAAGGCAAATGGTCTTCTGGAGGGCAAAAGAAAAGTGTGTCCAGCAGGTTGAGGGAGGTTCTCCTCTACTCTGCACTGGTGAGACCACAGCTGGAGTGTTGTGTCCAGTTCTGGGCTCCCCAGTTCAGGAGGGACAGGGAAATACTGGAAGGACTCCAATGGAGGCTACGAGGATGCTGAAGGGACTGGAACAAATCTGCTGAGGAAAGGCTGAGAGCCCTGGGGCTGCTTAGCCTGGAGAAGAGAAGCCTGAGAGGGGATCTGGTGAATGGTTACAAACATCTGCAGGGTGGGGGGCAAGCAGAAGGGGCCAGGCTCTTGTCAGTGGTTCCCTGTGACAGGATGAGAGGTGATGGTCACAGGGTGAAACACAGGCAGTTCCACCTCAGCATGAGGAAAAACTTCTTCCTTGTGAGAGTGACAGAGCCTGGAACAGGCTGCCCAGAGAGGCTGTGGAGTCTCCTCTGGAGACCCTCCCAGATCTGTTCCTGAGTGGCCTGCCCCAGGTGCTCCTGAGCTGTCAGGGGGGTTGGACTCAATGATCTCTGTAGGGTCCCTTCCAACCCCGACCATTCTGCAACTCTGAGGGGGTAAATGTTGTATGTGTTTGTCCTGGGGAGTGGACGAGGGACATTCTGTAAGAGAAACATAACGTAGAGGAGGTGGGGCTCCTGCCCACTCCTCTGGTCCTTGCTGGAAGGTGTTTTTGAACTTAATCTTTCTCTAGCTTACAGAATGGGTGAGAGAAGACATTTCACATTCTTCACAGTTTAGACATTAAAATAGCTCAGGAGAGTCTGCTCTCCGTGTTTATTCGTTCAGAGCCAAGTCTGGACTCACCTGATGTCACTGAGTTCTGTGGGATCAAGCTCAGTTGTGAGCATCTGGCTTTTTGGTTGGGTTTTTTTTCTTTGTTTTTTTTTCTCTTCTTCATCTTTTCTGGAGAAGGCTGATAAAAAGCAATTGAAAGGTGCCCAGTGGGCTCACAGATACAATATGCCAGCGCTGTCTGCGAGCGGCGATGAGACGACCTCAGCAGTCTTGAGGTTTGATCATACTCATCCAAATACATAGGCGAGACAATCTTGTTAAATAATTGAAGTGGTATTAAGTTCAGGCCTCTCACATTTAGTGCTTTTCAACTCTCCTGCCACTTATTTCCTTGCTCTTTGCAGAGAAATTACACTTTTCTAGTTAGAGCATTTGCTCTGCTCTGTGCCACTGGCTCCCGGCCGCTCCCGCAGACCTCCCGACCTCCCCGAGCAGCCCCAATATCCCCACTTGTTTCCATGGAGACCAGAGAAACGTGACAAATAAAGGTGGCTGGGAATAGCAAGCTTTCACCTTCTGTCACCAGGATAAAACCAGAGGGGGAACCGTGGCCTGATGCTTACACAAAGAGGACGGGAGAGCGCCCGGCGCCGTACTCTCCTCTGCACCGCCCGGAGCCGCGGTGCCGGTGCTGGAAGGGTGAGCCAAGCTCTGACCCAGGGGCTGTTCTTCACCACAGCTGCCTACTGAGAAACAGTCACGTTGGGTGCATCTTCCACCCCTCTCTGGTGCTGTGATGTGGCAGGGATGGCTTCTGGGATGTAGGTATCGAGTGCCGATGAAGATCTTGAGCTGGGCGGTGCACGTGTAGAGGACGCGAGTGGAAAGATCCCTGCTGCTCTCCTTTGATCTGGCTGATGGAATTGTAGCCTGGGAGCCAGAAACACTCGGGTTTGGACCCCAGCTGTGTTGCTGAACTGCTACACGGTCCTGAAAGATCATTTCTCATTCCTTCTCTTTTGCTTTTCTTAGGAGGCTATAACACTTCTGGAGCAGGGAGTTTCTGAGGACAGCTTATACCCTGTCTGTCCCCAGAATGGCTTTGTCATGGTTAAGGTTTGTAGTTGAATCGTAATAGTGAAGTTCAGAAATGCTCCTTGGGACCAGAACTACATTGTGTTACATTTCCCCAACACTGGGCACTTCTGAGATTCATCTGGAGGGGAGCTGGGCCAGCTTGTCTAGACTGGGCTTTGCCAGGAAAAGTTGGACCAGAGGATCTTTGAGGTCCCTTCCAACCTGGGATTCTGGGACTCTCTGATTCCCCCACATACATCTGGGTGCAGGTCCTGCAGGGATAAGCAGAGACTGCTGATGACCAGGAGTCCTCTGAGACTGCCCTGACAAATGAAAATGGAAAACAGGGCTCAGACTACTCCTCTTATTTTAGCTGCTTAGAGAGAAGTTGTTCTCAGAATAAATGACTTTACCTATGGGAGGGTTCCCTCTGCCCTCACCCTGCAGTGAGTATTTTCTCACACGGTAGAGTAGGTGAATTTTGTCAGACTGTTTAAAGTTGTGGTAACCTTAACCCCAGATCCTCCTGACCTCTGGTGAAATGAGAAGCAGAAGCCAGATCTGAGTGCTGGGTTGGTGTGTGTGTGGGGGGTTCAGCTTTAAAACAAATTAAAAATAACATTCAGAACTTCCAGACTGGGAGTGGAAACTTGAAACTGTGTCAGACCTGAGCTGTAACCTGTTCGTTCTTGCCTCCCTGTCAGCTCCTTTCTGTCTTGTCACATTCATTAATTACTGCAAATGCCACGTTGGTCTGTAAGCAGGCTGTCTTTTCCAGGCCTTGTTATTACTCATTACTTGAATCACTCTCTCTTTATCTCGTTTCATTCTGCTGGGACACCAGGCAATTTTCCAAGGCTGTGAGCACAGGATTGTGTAGAAATCATTGCCTGGCATTGATGCTTTGGCTGGAGATGCTCTCTCTTGTGACTTACCAATAAACCAGCACGCCATGTTGCTGCTAGCAGCCTCAGACTGCTGAAAATTGGGTTTTGGGTGAGATGGTAAGTTATGGTCTTTCACTTTCTGTAGACAGAGCTGTTTGACTGATCTAGTTTTGGTGCCCTATGTAGACAAAGCAAAAGTCCTTTGTGCTTTCCTTCCCTCACACTGAAAAAAAACCAACCAACCAACCCAACTGATTTTGTTCTGTGTCTGGCAGAAGTGGCTGCGTTTCACTAGAATTTGTATATGCAGTGTGGATGGGGGGGAGATCAGCGTTGAGGAAATACCTTCTCCCCTCTCCTCTTGTTCCAGAGGCAACCAGAACACATGTGCTGCTGACACGCTGGGTACTGTGCCACACTGGTGTCTAGATGCTGCAGTGACTCACGTACCTGCCTGTTATATACCCCAGCCCAGTTCTTCATGTTGCTACTGGGATACCAGTCTCGTGGCTGCAGGGGCTCTGAAGGAGCCGTTCCTTCCGTCAGCCTTGGCTCTCTGGAGTTTGGCCCCTGGTGCTGCCTTATGTGCTATCGGCCCCTCATTTCCCATCATCTGACCAGTTCTGTGCTGGTGGTTTACTGCCAGTGATTTCTCCCTTCTCTCTCCTGTCTCCTCTGGTTCCTCCCTTGAACGTTTGCTAGGATTCCTCTTAATTGGAAGTTCTGAAATGGGCTTCTGATGAACCATCACCTATGAATGTCATTAAAAAAATGCCAGATTCGTCCTTGAACTCTCATCTGTCCTTTTCCTGCTCTGATGGGACTGAATAGCTAATTATAAAGAAGCAAGGAAAATCACAGGAACTGTTCTGTCCTTTCTAGAATCCTCTTTGACAGTCTGGTTATCCTCAAGAAGAAAGGGCCGTGCTGGTGCAGTCCCAGAGGAGAAGGATTAACAACCCTGGAAGCAGTGAAAGAAGATTCACGCCGCTGTGAAGAAGACAGATGTGTGTGTAGTTCAAGTTCATCTTGGCAGAGTCGTGCTGAAAATGCCAATCCGAAAATTTTAATGCTGGCAGGAAAAGAAATGTAGGAGGGGGTCAGGTAAGTGATGGCTCCTTCCAGCTCAGGCATCAGCCACGGCAGGGAGGCAGCGCTCCCAGATAGCCCCCCACCTGCCCCGGGTGGCTTTTTCCTGGAGCACGTAGCAAGGTGACAGAGGACACCAGCCCAGAGATGATCCATCTTGGGCTGTTGGGGCTCAGAGGTGAGGGAGATGCGGGCTGAGATGGTTTTCCCTCAAGCAACAAGGTGTAACTACAGGGAAGGCAAAGATGCAGCTATACCCAAATCTGCTTTATGCTTATGGAATCTTTCTGTCCGTCAGGGAGAGAGAAAGAACATCCTCAGGAAGGAGACTGGAAAGAGGTGGTCGGCCAGGCTCTAATATCTGTTGCAGTATCTGAATTCCATCAGCAGCAGTTGCAGTTCCTTTGTGAAGCAGCTGGCACACCCCACTGGCAACAGGACACGCAGGGTAATGGGATTCTGTTCTCCACAAATAACACCATGCCTCGGTTTTCAGATTTAAGACAGGGTTTTAGTAGCTCAGTAAACCCAGGGTTTTGGGTTTTGTTGGGTTTATTAACAGCAGTTCCTTTCCAGCGTCACTTTCTGAAGCTGGAAAAAGTTTCCTCCTTCTTCTCCCCTTTTGTTTTGCCACAAACAGATAAACATCCCTAAAGTCACCCTCTCCCTGCTCTGCACAAACACACCATGAGCCTGAAGGGTTGCCCAGGGGACAGAAACTCCTTGCAGATGTTCTCAGAATCTCTTCAGTTTGGTTGTCAACACAACCTGCCTTCAGAGGTTTCGCACCTTATTCTGAGCTGGTTTTCTTGCCCTATCCCAGTGTTAGGTTTGGTTTTTTTTTTCTTCTGTTTCACACAAGTTACGTGCATTTACTTCTGCAGAGCTAGCTTCCCAAACCAGCTCTGTCAAAGAATTTTATCAGGGCAGCTACTTGATGTTTCACAGGTCGTGGACGTGGCGGGGAAATCTGCGGAAACACAGCCCCTCTGCTGGGCCAGCTCTGCCTCAGAAGACTGCGGGAAGCATATTATATACATTTCATTCTCCTGTTGCTCAAAAGATTCTCCTCGTTAAGGTACTGATCTTTCCTAATCTCTCGTGTGGCTGCTTAACCCAGGTTTGCCTGTATTGATTTTCTTCTGAAGATCGCTGCAGCTCTTGCGCGCTTTGAACTCCCCTCGTGTGCTCAGCGTGGTCTGTTGTCTCTGGATGTATTGCAGGACCCAACAAGCTGCTCAGGCTCTGAAGCCAGGTTTTTTTTTGCCCTTGAACTTCCTGGGTCTCCTCTTAGCATGAGATTGACAGGTAAAGACAGCTTCTAGCTGAGGAATTTTGTAACCTTGCTGATTTCTTCCCGTAACGGAGCATCTGTGAACAGATCCTTCCTGGGATCTGCAGCTGGACTGGCTTGTAGGTGACAGCCAGAAAGTATCTGTCCATATAGAAAGGGGAGTTGGAGTGGCTGCTGCGGGTCAGCTCCCTTCTGCAGTATAAATCCAAACCAGAGCTCGTGCGGAACAGAGCAGAAGGCATTCCTCAGGTTCTGTGGCAAGCTTTGCTGATTTATTGGGCTGAATCAATTGTTAATGCCATCAACAGAGCTGCAGGAAATGGTGCTGATCCCCACCACTGTCTTACTCCTTATGTGGGAGATGTTGGCTGTGATTCAGGGTCGCTTGTTACTGCAGTAGAGGGCTCAGTGTACAGCAGAAACAGCCCTAACAGGGGAGCTGTGTCAGGACAGAGGGACACGCTGCCTGTCCCAGAGGGAGCATGTGGGTGGAGGGGCCATCGCTGGGGGAAGGCAGCTCGATCCTGCCCTGGGACTGCCTACAGCAGGGACTGGAGGACACCTCCAGGTCCCTATTGCTCTAAACTACAGAAAACTTGGACTCACAGTGTTCCCATTCAATTCTGTTGCCTCCGTGGCAAAGTGGTAAGTCAGAGGGATAACAAAAATGGTTAAGGGATTTGAAGGATTGACTTGGAGAGGTGGTGCAAATTTGCTCAACGTGCATCACTTGCCTGCAGGGCAAGCTGGGAGGATAGGGCAAGGAAGGAAATAATTGGGAGGATGTGAAGACAGAGGAGAGACAGGCTGTTTGCTGGTGGGAGCCATGGAGGGGCCACTGGGGTCAGTGAATCAGTGAATGAAGTAAACAGCAGGAAGGTAGACAAAGTAAGTTCTGTTCCCAGCCCTGACAGTGATTTCTGGAATCATTTTGAGTGAGTTTGTTTATTTATTTGGCTGTCACTTTTCTTGCACTGTGCTGGAAACTCGAGTCCTTCTTGCTGCTCAACAATTTTTCGGTGGGCTCCTGAAGCCACGTTGTTCTCAGAGGACGTACAGTTGGAGGGTTGCTGCTGTGTCTTCTCCTTCAGTTCTAATACAAGACTTTAATTAAAGAGTCTTTGTACCTTGACTATTACCCTCTCTGCTGAAAAAATAGGCCTGGTGATAATACATCCGTGGGATGCTTTGAGTTCTGTGGATGGAAAAGTATTTTTCTTATTTTTCTATTTTCTATTTTTCTGTATCTTCTAATAGAAAATTCTATTTTCTGCATGTGTTAAAAGCACCAGTATGTTTAAAATGATGGCCCTAAGGACTGGAATGGGGAGGAGCACGTTTAAGGATGTCCATCACCATTTAATCGAGACATGATTTCTTTTTGTTGTTGTTGTTTATTGGTGCCAGGATCAGGATGAATAGTTTAAGTAATTATTTTAAAGAGACTGGATCAATAGGTGGTTAAACAAACAGTTTTATTCGTGTTTCAAAGCACAGATTTACTTTGGAGTGCTTCTGGAAGGTCTGTAGCAGTTCTGACTGGGCATAGCGATGTGGGTAGTGTGGTTTGGGGGTTTTCCATGGGGTTTTTGTTAACCCCTGTTCATTTGGCATGTTTTGTCTTGTTTAATGTATCAGAGGAGGGAAGCAGCGACCACAGAAGCAGTTCGACTCTCGCTCACGCTGCTTAAGGGTACGGATCAGACAGATCAGGCAGACAAGGGACTGCAGGGGATTTCAAGTGGATATTGAGATTTCTGCAGTACTTTCACTCACCCAAGCCATCTGATCCACACGAAATGGCGAGGTACAATGCACAGGGAAAAGCCTCCGTGCTGCTGCTCCTTGTTCCTTCCTCCCCCTGAACTGTCAGACTCTGAAGGGCCGAAGTAGCTGCCTAAGGCTGTGGTGACAATCAATTACAGGGTTGTAATTAGGAGTCCTGGCCTTCCAGGTCCTTCTTTTGGTCTCTCTTGTCTCGAGTTTTTTAGACTAACCGAGGTGCTCTTCAGAAAACCCAGGTCAAGTTTTTCAGGTTTTAGAAATCTAGGGAACTTAAGGTCTGGTCTCCAGTTTGGTGTCTCCATCCATCTCTTATCACACCGACATCAACCCCAGGTGAAGACGCGCCACACGGTGACCGCTCGAGGCCTGAAACAGCAGCTGAGCTGATAGAGACCTCAGAATCTAAAAGAAATACCCTTTTAAATTCTACTTTGGATTTTTAAATTCTACTTTGGATATTTTACATTTGCATCAGCAATTCCTTCCTTCTCTCCAGTCTGAATCTCCCCTCTTTTAGTTCAAACCCCTCACCCCTTGTCCTGTCCCAACAGGCCCTGCTCAAAAGTCTGTCCCCGTCTTTCTGACAGGCCCCTTGAAGCACTGAAAGGCTGCAAGAAGGTCTCCCCAGTTACACACTTCATGACTATTAATGTGGGCTACAAGAAAAGCTAGCACAAAAAGGATGATCCAGGTCTCGTGGGTGGAAAGGAGAGGGAAAAACACATTTAAAACCAGCTCCAGTGGATTTGACCTGCTGCATATTTACTTACTGTTCAGCACAGGTAGAGTGAAAACAGAATCCTGTATTTCCACAAAGGATTTTCCCTCTGTAGGAAGGCTATTTTCTGACTCCTTCAGCGTGCCAAGAGATGGGTCTGTCAGACCCAGCAGAGATGGTTCCAGATTGGCCAGGCAGCCCAACGCTGGCCTGGACATCCCAACCCAGCCCCGCCGGCCGCTGGTCTGCGTCCGGCAGGCACAGAAATCTCGCTCACGGCGCAGGCTTTGTGACAGAGCTTTGTGTTGTGTAAGGCTGGGGAGGAGACGTCTGAAAACAAAGTGCACCCCAGGGGAGCTCGTGCTGCCGAAACCGTCGGAGATGAGTTGGCAGCGCGCCAGCCCCAGAAGAAGGAGATGGAAAGCGAGCCCTGACAGCTCGGATGGGATGCTGTGGGCCCGACCGCGCCAGAGATCGGCCTCGGGACTGGCGAGCATGGGGATTTCAGCTGCAGTACCCTGTGCAGGGACCAATGCTCTTGCCAGGGTAGGGTGGGAAGAAGGACAGCAAATTCCACTGACCAGGGCAGGGGTGGAGTCCCCGTGATCCCTGGAGGGGTTTCCAAGCTCCCTGTGGAGCTGTGGTGCTGAGGGCCAGGGGTCAGTGGTGCCCTGGCAGTGCTGGGGGATGGTTGGACTTGATGAGCTCAAAGGTCTTCTCCAACCCAAATGATTCCATGGAAGCAACAACTTCCTTGAGTGCTGGGATTGCTCTGAAGCAGGGTGTGATAGTCTGTGCCTCTGCTGAGCGTGATCAAATGAACAGATCATAGAATCACAGAATCCTTTGGGTTGGAAGGGACCTTAAAGATCATCTAGTTTAGTTCCACACCCCCTGCTATGGGCAGGGACACCTCCCACTAGACCAGGTTGCTCAGAGCTTCGTCCAGTTTGACCTTGGACACTTGCAGGGAGGGGTGCCCAGATACAGGGCAGCTCATGGGCACGTGAAGCTGTAGCTTTTCCATTTGGGGACTGCAAGCTGAAGGTGTAGCTTGTTTGAGAAAGCCCATTCCAGCCTCAGTCAGCACCTGCTCCTGAATCCTGGCAGATGGAGACCCCTGGCTTTCTGTGTGCAGGCTCCTGGAATAAACTGCCTGGTGCAGACAGGGGCTAAAATGAAACTGCTGAGCTCTCAGATGGCTCACGAGGCAAACACACCAACCCAGGAGTGGGTGTGGGTGGAAGGGCACAGCCCAGTGAGAGCTTGGCCAGAGGATTACAGCAGAGCTAACGCTGTAGACTTCGATACAGTGTGTTGGCAGAGCTGTGTTGTGACAGGAGCCCTCTGTATTTGAGATCCTAAAGGAGAGTTGGACAGAAACGGTTCTGAAATGGTAAACTAAGGGATTCGGAGCCTCATTTGCAGGGGCTTCTACTCCACTCAGCCTTCTGACAATCGTCTTGAACTTGAGCTTCATGAGGTTGTTGTGACACTTGGCAAGAGAAATTCAATTTCCAGCGAGCTCTTAGTGTTTTGTGATGGTGCCTGTAAGTATGGCTTCTGCTTCTCTCTCCCCTGAAGTGCTCTGAAGATGGATGTGCTTCATCTTCACCATTCCTGGAATTGCCTGATTATTCACACCAGCTCCTAGCCTCAAAATAATTTATAAGTTCATATGTATCTTTCTCTCAACAGCCTCCACATTGATTAATCAACTTTTCTAAGTTGATTAATCGTTTGACAGACACCGGGTAAAATAACTGCATGGAAACCAGCTCTTCTCACATCAAAATTCCTAACGAGGAAAGTGACCTTGAGTTCCTCCCCTTTTCTCTGAAGCACGTGACATCTGTACTGCTGTCCCTGCGAAAATAACAGCTTCAAAGGAACCCTTGCTCTCCTTGGCACCAGATTCAAACCGCTCAGGAGGAATGGGATACGCTGAAGAATTTTTCCTCCCTGAATTTTGAAAAGGTCTGTAGAAAAACCAGCCCTGGAGATAATCTTGAAATTAGTCTTCCAGCCTTTCTTGGTGTTATTGATGACACAAGCATCGAGTCGGCCTAGCTGGCAGGACACCTGAGGTCCCAACTGTCTATCAAGACCAGATAACGGCATCAACAAAACATTCATAGAAACTTTGTCTTTAAATGCAAAATCTTTGAAAAGTAGGACTAGAATCTGAAACTCTTGTCTGTCCAGGACTTCCTTGGCAGATCTAAGCCTGCTCTGAAACCTAGCTAGGCTTTCAGCTAAAGAAACCTTTGTTTTTCATGTGGGCATAAAGACAGATTTTTCTGGCTTTTTAAAGCTGTTTTCCTCTAAGAAAATGTATTCGGTTGTCTATCCACCTTCCCTCAGAAGGCATCATTGTACTTTACATTAAAAACAAACAAAAAAAGCAGCTTTGCAGTGCCCCGTGAAAAATGCTGATGCTTATCTCACAGATTGAGAAGGGGAAGTGGAAGTAATGAAAGTGAAAGTGAGTTACCGGAACTAATGAAGAAAATCTGTGCTGGAGTTGAGATTAGAATCTTAATCTGCTTCTTTCTCTTCCACCTTACTCTACATTTGGGTCAGCTCCTGCTGGGCTGAAACAAGGATCGCTGCAAGCAGTGGCGCGCCCTCCAGAAACCTCAAATGGAGCAACAAATTTTCCCCAAATATGTCTGAAATAGTAATATAACAGTTTATAATGGTCCTTTTGCTGTACGTCCAGTGCTGGCTGCCATGAGTTCACAGGCTGGGTTAGGATTTCTCCATGGCATTTGTCTTGATAGAATTCTCATCGTGTGGCTTGCAACCTCCCTAGCAGAAGGTTGGGGCCAGGGGGGGTCGGGCTCTGCTCCCAAGGAACAAGCACCAGGACAAGAGGAGCTGGCCTCAAGCTACCCCAGGGGAGGTTGAGATTGGAGCTGAGGAACAATTTCTTCCCCTCCAGGGTTGTCCAGGGCTGTCCCAGGCTGCCCAGGGCAGGGGTGGA
>JANHGN010002341.1:17179-28129 GCA_024605025.1 Megaceryle maxima
GGGGTTTCCAAGCCCCCCGTGGAGCTGTGGTGCTGAGGGCCAGGGGTCAGTGGTGCCCTGGCAGCGCTGGGGCAACGGTTGGACTTGATGAGCTTGACAGTCTTCTCCAGCCTAAACGATTCTGTGATTCTGTAATGAATTTAGAAGACATTACATGGACTAAAAACACATCTCAGAAGCAGGAGAGGAAAAAAAGAGCAGATCTTTTCTACTGGCTGTCAGCAAAAGCCCTTTATCCTTGTGACAATCTTAGTGCCGGGTGTTACATTTTTCTGACCATCCAGAGGTTGCTGTAGTAGAGGGAAAGGGGAAGAGACCCCTTTATTCCCTGGTTGACCACAGAGCTTGGTGCTGATGGAGCATCGGTGGGGGTTCGGCATCAGCTGCAAGCAGAGGCTCTGAGTTTGTGTGTGTGGGATGGGGGGGCCGCACTGGGCAGCAGTGGCTGGGAGATGGATTTAAGACTTACAGAGAGCAGCTTTAATACCTGCTCTTGGTGCACAGTCACAGGAAGAGCTTTTTGGATGATCTATGTGCTAAGGGCACAAAAAGGAGTATGAGCACAGAGGGGAAGGGGAAGCTGCACCTCGATTCCAGCAGGTGAGCCCGAGTTAATTCCCTGCTAATAGTCGTGCTAATCGAGGCAGCTATTTTCCAAGGTATTTTGAGGTAAGCTGTTTGTTTTCCCTGCAGTGGCTGGGCAGAGAGGAGGAGTGTGGACCCATCTGCTGGACCTGCAGAGTTAATGCCACTTGTTCTGCCCCTTTGGAGGGTGGGCCCCCCTCGCTGGCCAAGCAGAGCCATGGACAAGTAAGAGAGCAAAAGGGGTATAACAGGAGAGGAGCTCCCTTGACTGTGGCACCGCATAGAAAATTCTGCAGGCTGTGTATGTCACGACAGATTTTCTTCACAACTTCATCTTTCACCCACCTTCTCCTCAGAGTTCCTGCAGGTAGCAGTCAGAAGCTGGGGATTCGAGCGTCATGCAAATCACTGAATAGTTTTGTAGCGTGGTTTATTGATGGGCACTGCGATACCGGGGGCCGTTTGCAGTCCTGAGGTTTGGCATTGCCAGCAGCGAAGCGAAGGCTCCTGCGGGTGTACGGGGTGTACTCCCTGCGGGTGTACGGGGCAGGGACGGGGTGTGTGAGGCTTCTCGAGACAGACTCGGGCAAAACCCGATGCTGCAGGGAGAAGAGAAGGGAAGCGGCAGAGCACGGAGCGGGGAAAAGCTGCAGAGCAGCAGGAAGAGAAGCTGAGAGGGAACAGTAGATGTGTAGAGGCAAGAGAAGAGAGGCGGAGGAGAAGCAGAAGCCAAGTGTCTGTGGAAGCAAATGAAATATTGGGTATGACAAAAGCTGGAACGTTCTGGCAGAGCTGGATGGGGGACAGGAGGGAGAAGGAGTTAATAGCACTTGCTGCAGCAGTTCTGCTATTGGCCTCTCACATGTGCTCCTACCACCACTTTGTCCATGTCAGCCTTCAAAATACGCCGAGAAAATTGCACTTCAGCCTCCAGTGATTTAGGCTGTTTCTCTGTGTCTTTGCTTCTGGCTCGGAATTCTCCAGGGGGACCAGAGGGCAGCAAAGGGCTTAAACAGCTGCTTTTTTTTCTTCCCCTTTTCTTATTTTTTTCCTAAAACTTTCTCCTCATCGAAATACGTCGTCTTTTCCAGCATGAGCCTGAAGCCTCATTTAGTAGAGGAAACTTTGCATTTAATCCACGGGCCTATTAGGGAAACAGCACAGCAGGAAACTAGTTAGACTGTTGAGTAGAAAATAGACTTGCTAATAAACCTCTTGTTCTCATTACGGTCCCAAGATGCTGAACATTTTTTGTTTTAATAAACAGAAGTTGGTGGGTTTGGACGACGTTTCTTTTTGTGGGTGGTTTTTTTTTACCTCCTTAGTGTAATGCCCTGCAGTCTGGTTCCAGGGCGAGACGGGGGGGGCTTCAGACAGAATTGTACATGTCTTGTGCACAGCTCATCCCTTTGCTTGACACCTTTCATTGCAAAGGAAACAAAAACTTGGCTGGTTTTTTTTTTTTTTTTGCATCAGTGTTAACTTTGTTGTCTGGCGTGTCTTGGTACGGCAGGAAGAAAAGGAGGACGAGGCCCTGGAGATTCTGCTTCGCTCAGCGTTTTGTCCTTTCATCTCACCAGTCCTTGTTTCAGAGTATGTCTGTCTAGAGCCAAATTTCAGTTTGTCCTTTATGGGTTTTTGGAGCCCTATTTCTCTGAGCATCTCTGTGCTTTCCTTAGGAGCTGAGAAGCACCAGCTCGGTGACGCTGCTTTCAGAGCTGCTGCGAAAGGGCTGAAGCTCAGGGAGTGATACACCTAAGTTAGGTACAGTATCAAGGCAAAGAGGTAAACAAAACATTAACAGGATAGTTATTTCATCGGAGAACTGTGGCATTTGTGGGAGCTTGGCAACAGGAGCTGCTGGCAGTGTTAGTAAAGCCCTGACGAGCATCTTACTTGTGAAGCTTTGCAGATTTTTATTTTGCAGATTTTTGTTTTGCAGATGTTTATTTTGCAGGTGTTTATTTTGCAGGTGTTTATTTTTGCAGATTGTAGTTTATTTTGTGTCATAAACAGAATGCTTCATAACCGTGCTACCAGAGGATGTCCTGCTTAGTTAGTGAGAGACCCTACATGAGGTAACTGCAAATCAAATCCAGTGGAAGGGCAAAGAGGCTTTTTGAGCCCTTTTGAGCATCAGTTTTGTGAATCCTCTGTGGGACTTCACAGTCACTATTGCAGCAAAGATGAACCTGAGGGGTGTTTAGATAGTCTTAAACTCACCCTGAAACAATTAGGAGGAGTTTTTCAGCTTCCTGAAGCCCTGGTAAGGTAGATCTCACCCCGTCTGTAACAGATGATTTTGTTGGCATGGCAAATGAGGTGACTGAGTTTTCCTCAGGGTAGAAAAATATATGAAACTCCCTTATCTTCTGATACAAGTGGAGAGTCTGCAACTTCTTTCTTGTTCATTTTCAGCCAGTTTGAGTTGCAACTCAATTCCTTTTCTCGGGGTTAGGACTTCCTTAAGGCCCCCTTCTTCTTGCCATCTTCCCCTTAAAACCAGTTGGTTTTCTGGAGAACAGCAATCAGGCCACTTTCAGTTGTAACTCTTTCCAGAAGCCTTATCTATTCTGTGGGGTTCTTTACTTGGTATTTATTTTCATACTTATTTCATTATACATATTTATTTCCTACTTCTCTTCCTTTACTGGAGGTTACAGCTCTGAAGTGCAGCTCTCCACAACGCCAGCTCTGAGGCAGACAAATCAGTCGGCTTCGTCGCGGCGTCTCCGCTCGGATTAGTTGCTCTCTGTCCTTTAGACAAGGACTCGTAGCATCAGGCCCGGGTTAGCTTTCCTTGATTGGATCATCTGTCTTGTAAAAGACATCCCCTTTCTTGCTGCTCTGAGCGTGCTGCTTGTAAGCTGGTGGTCATGGAGATGGTGAGGAGAGTGTTAGCTTCAGTCCCTAGGAGAATTTTCTCTGGAATGGTGTAAGCAGCCCAAGCTTTCATTTGAAGCCCAAGGACGTGACTGTTTGGGATAAAGAATGTGAAAGTGGAGAGAAAATTAGCAATCTTTTGTGCTATTCAAAGTAACTTAGTCACTGGTGATCAATAATAAACCGTGTCAGGTTCCGTCTTTGAGGGCATTGGAGTAAAGACTTTGGCAATAGAAAGAGAGAGACGACTACATTTATGTAACTGAGGGAAGAGATTTCTCTGAGGAGACATAACCAGAGGCTCTGACTGTCTTCAAGGTAACCTAGTATATGTCCCTTGCTGTGTTAATTCCTTTCCTGTGGGCTAGTGCAATCCATTTCATACGGTGATAGGACAGAGAACGATGACCTGAAGCTAAGGCAGCAGAAATTTCAGCTAAACGTCAGTCAGATTTTTCAGGAGCACCAAGAAAAGGTACATGGTAGGGGTGTTAAGAACCATTTCTTAAGGGAATCAAACCCAGCCACAACTGAGGATGACATCCTAACGCACGGAGATTATTTAGAGCACGTGCAGGGCATTAGAGAGCGTGTCAGTGTTCTAGAGAGCCAGAGCTCTGTGTGTAGCTGTTGGGCTGGAAGAAGCATCGCCTTCCTTCGCAGTGTTGGTGGGTCAGTACCTTGGTATCATTGCAGCAAACGTTGCCAGGATTAGCATGAGGGTTTTTGTATTTTGTCCTCAGGTAGCTGAGGAATGTGTTGGATGGGAGCAAAATATCCAAAAGTGTAAGGGAGCACTGGTTTGGTCTTGTTTCTGGAAACAAATCAAACAGGTACAGACAAGATTTTACTTTCTGAAGTAAAAAAAAAAAAAAAGAATGAGTTTAGCAAATGATCATTCAATGAAATAACCTATTGATTAAAGTTCTTTACAGGTCTGTAGCAAGGTCTGTGTGGGGAATTGAAAAGAAACGCTCATATTTTAAGGCCAGGAGCTCCGAAATGAGGAGACAGGAGAATTACCATTTCTCAGAAATGTTCATTTGTTGACTCAGTGTAACCAGAGCAGGAGCCTGCCAGCTCCAGCCAACAGCAGATTTCAGTCTGTTTAGGATCAGGAGTAGCCAGCCCTGATAAACCCCCCAGCTGAAAAGTCGAGGTGGCCAAAACTTTTCCTCCTGCTCAGGTTTTCTTTGCCGCTGTATTCGCTGAGCTGAGCAGAGCAGCGGTGTGTACATAATGTTTTAAAGGTCACATTTGTGCATATCCTGTTTATCTCCATCTCTTGGATTTAAAGATGAAATGCTGGTTGTTTTTCTTCCTTGCTGCTTAAGCTGCTTTGGTGTCTGGGTTCTGTGTTGCTAATTCAGCCTCCCGGGGTCCCCTTGATTCTGGGGAGAAAAAACCCCACCTATTTTATAAGGTTTCAGAAACCACTGTCTGTGGCATATTCTGAAAGGCTTCTTTAGTGTCAAGTTTATTTTCCAAAGACCTAAAATATTGCAGGATCACTCTTTTAAAATTGTCCATAACTACATGTAGCACTGACAGTAAGAATGAAACCAGAAGAGCTGGGGCTCGACTGTCATAGTGAAGAGTGACTAAAGCTGGTGGGAGGAGCTGGGAGGATTGTTTTGGTGGGTATAAAGTCCTTTGGCAACCTCAAACACTTGCAGCTCTCTTGTTGCCCTTGCACAACACAACTGCAAACAAATTGGTCTCTAACACCTTATTTAAGGGACTGTTACCAGTGAGAATTCTTCTGGTGCCAAGATGCAGAGCTAAGAAGGGGCACGGTCTGTCGGTATCTGCTGTCCTGAAGCTGCTTTGCACTCGGGAATTCCTGTATTGTACAAGGTACCAGACTAAAAATGACCCAGTAAATCAAACAGAGGAAGGAACTTCAGTTCATTCTTCACGTGGTGGAAGGTTAAAGCTTTCCAGGCAAATGTAGCTCTTCTGAAGCTAAGAAAATGTGCCGTGAAATAACCTTAAATCCTAAGTTGTGTCCTGAAGGTTGCTCTTAACACGCTCATCCTGTATAACCGGGTTCTTTTTCTGCAGGACTCAGTTCAACTCCCGGCTGAGCTTAACTTGCTGTGAACTGATGTCTGACTGTTCAGCAGCAGAGGCAGTGAGGAAGCAGAAATACTCCTCGGCACGTTCTGGGTACGTGGCGTTATCACAGCCATCAGCAGGTGACCTCTCCTCGCCAAGGATCCCCAAAGACAGATCCATTTGCCATCAGCTTTACTGTTTTCCACTGGAACATCGATAGCGAGTCAAGTCCCAGTGTGTGGTTAGAGGGTTGGGGTTTTTTTTTGCCTCCCCCCCTCCCCGGCCCTGCAGAGTTATTAATTTATTGGCTACGTTACAGAAGGTGGCAGCTGTTGTTTTTAATTTGAATACGGTGCTGATTTCTCTCGAGGAGTCTTTGTCCCCATATTAGGAGGGAACAGCAACAGTACTGTACTGGAACCATCTCAGGATATTTTTACTACATCCTACTCATCTCTTTTTTTCTCTCACAAAGGGTTATAGATCTTAATTATCTTTTGACAAATGGTTATTTTTTTCCAGTGTATCATTTCACATGTATGAAGCTATTTATAGCTTTCCCTTTTACTTACTTCTATCTAAATATATTTGAGGGTTGCTTGGCAAGGGTTAACAACACATCCCCGTGGAGGAAAAATAGGGGAATACATCACAGACTCCTCTTTTTTTTCCCTTCAGACACAGTCACACACATTTTACCGTTACTATCTGGTCACCGTGGAGGAACAGAATAAAGATAAGCAAAAAGAGATTAAATAAATATGCTCCAAACTCACTTTTTTTTCTAACTGAGTTATGTAATAGCACGGTACGAGACGAGGGTTGCATGGGAATGAGTTCTAAGATACCCAGAGCATCACTGTGTGACACAAGCGAGCGCAGAACGCTCGCTCACCCGGGAACCTGCTTCCCACTACTCTTCAAGCAGTTCCCTGGACAGTTAAATTTGCAGTTCTGTCACATTTCTGAGTTCCTCATTTGTGTCTCGGTGACGATTTTCATCGCCCCGTGACACAGCGCTGAGGTTTTGCTTTCCTTGCAGTCAGAATGCTTGAATTTGTGACAGTTTATACCTGCTAAACGAGAGAACTTCCATCTCAGGGCCGCACAAGAGCTGCTAGATTGGAGGTGAGGTGGCTGTGGGGGCAAATTACAGCACGGTCACTTGTAGGTGAGTAAACCACTGGGGTGTGAGAAGTCTGTTCTCACCAGGTTACCTCTTAATTCTACGTCCCCCTTGTTACAGTGCCATGGAAACAGCAGAATGGCAGTAATTCCTTTTGGCCGGACCCCTGGGTCCCTTCAGAGTTCACCCCTGGTGAGAAAAGAGTCTTAGGAGAAAGCAGAACACTGGTGGACCCGTTAGCATGCGGTGTTAGGGAGCAGGAGCGACCTTCGTGTTCCAGCACAAGCTAAAAGGTCAGCGTGTTGGTTGGGAGGGGTTGTGGTGAATGGAGATGCTGCTTTTTGTGCCAGTTCCTCTCCCACAGCCTTCATTTCAAACCCAGTATCTTCCTGGGAAGGGCTGAAAGGAGATGGATGCATTAATGTTCAGGGAAAAACCTTCTGGCTCTGACAGCTCCTGACAGGAGGCTGGAGCCAGGGGGGGTTGGGCTCTGCTCCCAGGCGACAGCACAAGAGGAACCGGCCTCAAGCTGCCCCAGGGGAGGTTTAGGTTGGAGCTGAGGAACAATTGCTTCCCCTCCAGGGCTGTCCCAGGCTGCCCAGGGCAGGGGTGGAGTCCCCGTGACCCCTGAAGGGGTTCCCAACCTCCCCATGGAGCTGTGGTGCTGAGGGCCCTGGGTCAGTGGTGCCCTGGCAGTGCTGGGGGATGGTTGGACTCCATGATCTCAAAGGTCTCTTCCAACCCAAACGATTTGATGATTCCATGATTCTGTGGCTTCGTTAGTGCTGTTTGTTAATAGCACACCCTCGGCCGTTGTGACCCAGCTTTCAGGCTCGGGGCTTTTAAAGGTAAAACTCTGGCGTCCCGGCCGTCGGGTCACAGCAGATGTGCAGTTTCTAGAAAGGACTCAGCCACTTTGTTTTGTAACATTCTTCAGATGTTCTGTGACCAGCTAGCGAGGGCTGGACCAGTCCCACTGGGTCTCAGAATTAACCTTAAGAGAACGATGTAAATGTGAGTTCCTTGTCAAAGGACAACAGGCAGATCCCGCTGCCTGCTGCGCCGGGGTAAACGGGGCAGGGGTTTCAGTGCAGCCAGCAGACTCGGTCTGGTTTCCCACTCAGGTAGTAGCCTTTGGCCCAAGGAGAGAGCTGATGTATCCCTTTGCTGAAGCCGAATACTCCTGTTGGGAGACTATTTTAGTCAGGCCTCTATAATATCTCCTCTACTCTGTGACTCATTTCTACAGCAATGCTAATTTAATTCTCTAGCAATTTATTGACTTAAGAACGAACCAAATTGCTTGGCAGGATACTGCAGAGAAGACCAAACCTGGCAGGAGGGTTAAGTATGGCAACTTTCATTGACCACAAGAGTCCTAAACTAGAATATAAAGAAACAAAAGTTCCTGTAAGAACAATAAATAAGGAGCTTAATATATCACTCGCAGGTATGAGCTGCTTGATCTGCTGGCAGACGTTGTGCTTTCTTTTGTCTGCTTGGAAGCCAGGCTCCATCTCACCCGACTGAAAAATTGTTTCAGAGCCTGAAGCCATCAGCTCATAAAGAACTGAGAAAATAATGTGGTTATTGTAGTACTTGTGCTGATTTCATCTCCGAGTCATTGCCTTGCTAAATCAGAAGGGGGAAAAAAAAAAAAAAAAAGAAAAAAAAAAAAGATGTAAATTGTTCTTGAAGTCAAGGGGGAGAATGTTTGTGTGCTTTCATTGGTGCCGGGGTTATTTTCAAACGTTATGGACGATGTTGGTAAACTCCTATTAAGTGGAAAGTGGTTTTACTTCTTCCCCTGCGGGTTTTACAATTACTAAAACACAGAGGTTATGGTGTAATTTATTTAAATCTGTTCTGAGGAACATAGAATAAAATATTCAAAGTTACTCAGACCCGCTGAGTTTTTGAGGATATTTGCAGAAAAACTTCCAAGTGTCTGAACGAATCCAGGAAGATTAAGCATCAGAAATACACCGTTTAAATAATGAGCTTGTGATTGCAGCTTTTATGTACGAGGAAGAGGCATTTTGGTCATTTGCTCTCTTTAGCTGAGGTGGAAACTGCCTCCCCTTAATTCACTTTTAAGGTGGTTTACCCGCCTGCTTCAGTGGGGAGGCTGCACCACAAACTGGACCAACAAACAGTTTGCTTTTCCTTAAGAGTATTTCTGGTTTCAGATTCAGGAGACCCAGGTGAACGTCTGTTGCTGGTGTAAGCAGATGTAAATTCATTGACCTGCAAAGGTTAAAGATCCTTGGAAATGATCCCAATACCATCTTGGAATAACAGAACGCCTTTTGCATCACACTTCTCTGTGAAACCCAGCCCTCACACAAGCCTTCCAGACACCTCAGAGCTCAACCAGGGGAGGATATCAGGATGATGAAGAGAAACCACAGGGCTTCCTTCTCTCCTTCCAGCTGCTCCCTTCTCAGAGCAGAGCCAGCACAGCTCGCCCTCCCTGGGGTGCTGGGGTGGCTCGTGTGGCTCCTTTCATCCCCTGGATCCAAAGTACTCCAGCAGCACTGACATCTCAGAGCACGCTTGGAAGGCATTGGCACCTCTGCCTGCTGTGTTTTCCACCCAGATGAAGGAGCACAGGGGACTGGAAGGGGAGATTTTGGCTTGATTATGTGTATTTGGTGCTGCCCGGGCGAGGTGGCTTAATAAATACCCTTCAGCTGATGAGGAGCAAGTGATTGTGCATTCGTGGTGATGGCTCATGCATCTTTTATGCACAGTTTTGTATCTAAAAATGGAAAAAAACTACATCTTAAGTCTCCTGTTGAAGTAGCAGCGTAATCAGGACTTTGCTAAAGACACTGAGTCCTGCCCCAAATGACGTCTCACTTGAATCCCACCCTCTCTGAGTCTCTACCCGACCTGTGCAGCTTCTCATCTAACTTCTGCATCTCCTTAGAGTCTTTCTGCTCCACCGCCTGTGACCAGGCTGACCTGTTGCAGCAGGGGGAGGTCCAATCCCTTCCGTGACACCCGCTGCTCGTTCGGGCAGAACGCTGCTTCCGTAGGGGGAACCCCTTCACCTCGGGGGTACCTTAGAAACCACTCACAAGCAGAGCAGCGAGAATCCGGTTTTGATTAGAAGATGATGAGCTAATTCCTTGGAAAGATAAATTGGGTTCCAGTCCTCCCTCCTTATACCCTTCTGTAGGTGCTGGTCCGGAGCGGCTCCTTTGCCACACGTCACCTGAATGTGACCCAGCGCCTTTCCAGCTCCAGCAGAAGCTGAAAACATGTTGGGATGTAGATGAAAATAGTGGTTCCATTTCATCTGCGGGCTCCAGTCTGTGACTGGAATCGAGACTGGAACCTGAATTGTGAGAGCCCCAGCTGCTTGCCTGGCTGTTTGAGGGGACAAACAGCTATCAGCTCATTACTGCTCCATAAAAATACATTTCCTATATAGAATGTGTCAAATCCTTTTCCTGAGGTGACAGTAACTGCTAAGAGGATTGTCAGTCTGGGATAAACAAACTTGAAATGGTGCAGGAGCAGTGTGCAGATTGGTTTGGTTTTTTTTCTTTTTTTTTTTTTAAAAAAAAAAAGAAAAGAAAAAAGGTGGGGGGAGATGTAGTGCTGGAGAACTGAACCCCCTCTGCAGTTTGGGGTATTGCTGCTCTGCTGATCAACAGGGTGGGTTCACCAACAGCTTCAGGAAATCTAACTTGCTTCTGTGATCTCAGTGTCCCTCAGCCCCAAGCTGGAGAGAAATGTGATGGTGCAAAAGAATCAGAAAGTGACTTTTTAAGCTGTTCAGCTCCCTCGGTCCTCGACGTCCCCAGAGAGAACAGCAGGAGCCAGTCACAGGAGCTGTCTCGTGCTGACACCTGAGTATTGCCCTGAGAAATGCCTGTTCAGTTCCCGCTGCCCAAGGAAACATTCAGTTCTCCTGAAGCACCGTAAGAGCTGACAGGAAAGGCTTGGGTTTTATTTCTTATTTTTAAACATGAATTCCAGTACCCACAGCCTTGGCCGCCTCTGTCTCACTTCAGTCCTCAAGTGCATAGCTCCTGTTTATTCTTTGGAGCTCGTGGCAGCACCAGCACTTGCCTAAAGCAGCTCCCTCCCCTTAACCGACCCAGAGTCAAGCACAGGAGAAAGCTGGTGCAGTGCTCAAGCTGAGGAGAGGGGTAATGACAGGATGTTCTTTTTCCTGATATCCAACCTCAACCTCCCCTGGGGAAGCTCGAGGCCGGTTCCTCTTGTCCTGGTGCTTGTTCCTTGGGAGCAGAGCCCGACCCCCCCTGGCTCCAGCCTCCTGTCAG
>JANHGN010002342.1:0-29142 GCA_024605025.1 Megaceryle maxima
CCCCCAGCTCCTTCAGCTTCTTCTAAACTGCCTGTTTGGTGCCTGGGGCTGATGCCCTGCTCAGGAAAGCTGAGGTTACATACAGAGCTCTGCTTTCTTCTTTTTTAATAAAAAAAAAAATAAACCCTGCTGTACTGGCCGCAGGGAAAAGCTTGGGAACGTGAACTCTCCTGGCTCCAAAAAAACAAACAGAAAAAGCCCACAAGGCAAACTTCAGAGAGGCCCAACCATTGTGCTTATTTTGAAATGCTTCAGAGGTTTGTGGGAGGCAGGATGGAGCATGGTCAGCCCAAGCCCCATCAGAACTCTTCCATCAGTCGGAGTTGCTGGCTCTCCCCTGGGTGCAGCCCGTGGTGGTCGCTCTGTGCGGAGCAGGCAGTGAGCTAAAGCATCCTCTGCCTTTTAACAAATGATGTCCTAAAGCCCAGAGCTCCCAGATTCCTGCTCTGGCATCAGTGTGGAGGAGAAAAAACTGAGCTTGGGGCTTAAATATCTGACTGGGATTCACGCTGCCAGGATGTGCCTTTGCCCTGCTGAGCCCAAGGTGTCTGGAGGTGGGGGAGAAGCAAGTGGAAACCCAGCACAAACCACTTTCACCTCCCACACACTTCCAGCCAGTTCAGCTTCTGGATCCCTCCTACCCCTGAGCTTTGGGCTTACCCCTTCCTTACCTGCCTATGCTGCTTCCCAGGTCTCTTGTTCATTCAGGCCTTCTGCTAGTGGGACCTGGGAACACGATACACCCTTGGGTACCTTTCCTGTAACACAGGTCACTCTGCCTTCTCTGCCCTCCAATTTTCTCAAGCAGTTGCGGGGGTCTCTCACCTCATGCTTTGCCCCACAAACCCCCTTATTTGTCTTGAGAAACTGGGGTTCTTGTGACTTGTAGGGAGAATGAGAGGAGCCAGCTCTACAGCTATGGATATCCCAGAGCTTAGTCCCTTGGAAAAGCTAATGGTGCTCCCCTGCTCCTCTCTGTCATGCACAAGAGTGAGGTTGGCACAAGGAAAACTTTATCCACTGGGATTTTTCCTGCCTGGCTCTGGAGTTGAGCTGTGAGATGTCTGCTGTTTGTGACATGGGTGCCATGTGGCTGCCAGCTCCAGGCAAGGAGCAGAGAGCGGGGTGGGGGGTGGGTCCCTGGCCTCATGTGGGGAAGGCTGTGGAGTAAGAGCAGCACGATGAGGGGGCTTCGCTCTGCACCCCCCGACCCCGCTGAGCTCCCGCGGGCTGCGCTGCGCTGCCCTGCGCGGGGCTGCAGCACCCTCGTGTGGCTGCGGGGGGACCCTGCTCCCCCCACCCGCTGCCCTGGTGCCAGGGAGACCCCAGCCCGGATGCTGGCTGTCCAGGGAGCTGTGGACAGGCCCCGAGGTGTTTGGGATGGGTGGATGGATGCTGGGTGCCGCTCCTTGGGGACTGGGCTGAGGAGGAGGCTCCCGTCTGCTCCTGTGCCCGCCGGTCTCTCTGGAGCGGGCAGGTGCCATGCGCGGCCTCACTCCTGGCCACGCTGCACAGCCCCACGCAATAATTCTTCCTCGTGTGCAGTAACTCTTCCTCGGCTTTGTAACACCCACTGCAAAGGGAGCCTTTTGCTTTGTCCCTCCCCAGATTGTTACAGAGCATTACACCCCCAGCAGGTAGCTACTGCCCAGTTCCTCAAAAGCGTCTGTGCTGCCTTAGTTTGCTTCTTTCTGGGCTTTGGAAAGACACAGCAGTGAGAAAAATATCAGCCCCAGGGAGATATTATTTCCAAACGTCATACAGAGTTTGGAGTGTCCACTGCATCCCCAGGACAGCTCAGCTGCTGGGAGATGACTAGTGGGGGGTGTCCCTGCTCATGGCAGGGGGATTGGAACTACATGAGCTTTATGGTCCCTTCCAACCCAAACCATTTGGTGATTCTGAGTTTCTGCCGTGTGTCCATATGCCTTTGCATCTCGTTTGTGGTGTCAGCAGGACTTGGAGGGTCTCTGAACCTTCCCATTGCCACCAGAGGGAGAAAGGCTCAGCACCAGGGTACCAGGAGAGGAGGATGCTGTAACTGCTCAATATCCGGGTAATTCATTTGGGATGGGAATAACCAGGCTGGCATCCCTGTGAGCTGGCAAATGTGAGCTCTGTTTTGTCTTGCTGCCATGGCAGCTGATGACAATACAAAATTGTCCTTATTGAAGTGTTGCAGGGGTGAATGTCAACTTTTTGTTGGTTGGACGGTGGTGTTGGGCTGTGGGGTCACAAACAAGGAAAGGGGATACAGGGAGCTCCTCCCATCAGCTGAGACTTGCCCTTTGGGAGTCAGCTGTTTGAAAACCAACTGCTTTAAGGAAGGAAACACAATTTACAAATGTTCTTGCAAATTCTCCCCCTGCCTGAAGCAGTGGTGTATAGAGGGAGACCAGCTCTCCTGCAGAAATCTGTTCTAGTGATGGATGTGTCCATGACAAGCTGCTTCCTAGGAAGAAAAGTCCCCCCATGCTGGAAGAGGAGGAGAGGTATCACAATGCCTCTGAGCCCTTCTTCACTGGCAGCCTCCCCTGTGGGGTGCAGACCCTGTCAGGTGAGCTGCAGCTCTCCATGCTTCTCTGTCTCCTGGTTTGCAGACCCCTCAGAAGTAGTCCATCAGCTCCTGGGATCCAGCACAGCATGAGCTGAGACCTTCTGCTCTAGTGGGAGACAACTGAAGCTGGGACAGTTCAGGCAGGAAATAAGTGACATATTTCCAACAGTTAACAGTAATGAGTCACTGGAAGAATCTGCCCTGGGATCTTCAAGGTCTTTAACTCCAAGGGGCTTTTGAGTCAGGGCTGGATGCCCTCCAAAGGGATGCTCTGCATTGGCCACGTTCTGAGGACATGAGGATGCCCCTTGGGTGATCCTGTCTGCCTGGGGCTAGGCAGGAGGTTGGACAAATGACCTTAATGATCTACAAGTGACTTACCTAATAAGTGATTACAAAGTGGTAGTGGAACCATACAATGGGGATCGGTAAGCTGCTGGTATAGGGGATTGTGGCTGCTGGAGTGGACTGGTATGGCTTTGTGGACTGCATGTCCCACAGATCACATCTGTAAATCATGTGTGGCTGAGGTGTCCTGAGTCCCAGTGGCCAGTTCCAGTTCTGGGCACCAGCACAGCTCCAGGCACTGAGATAAGATCTCTGTGTCTGTCTGTGGACTTGCCCACAGCCCAGGGGATGGCACAGGAAGATCTGTGGCTGCATCAAGGAGGATCCATGTTTCTTTCATTGTGTGGCCACCTCCTGGGTTTCCTCTCCTAGAACTGAAACCAGTGTGGGAAGACATGAAAGCTCAGGGAGTCTGTGGGTTTGGAGTGATGTTCAACACAGGGATTCGCTCCCCTTCTACTGGGTGCTGCACTCTTAAGTGCTGGGATGAAATAGGATGAGCCTTGTTTGCCTCTGGGGAAAGCTGGGATATGCTGCTGTGGGGGTCCTTCCTCAACCTTGCAGTCCCACCACTTGGCTTTGCTGCTTTTCAGACTGAGCATGTGCTGGGTGGTTTCCCCTGGGCACATCTTCACACCTCTCAACATTGTGTTATCTCTGCTACCTTATAGCTCAGCTCTGTGAGCTCTTTTTGGCTGTGGCTGCTCTGGACTATTTGGCATTCCCTTTGCCTGACCACTGATTTCCCCCTGCTTTTGGATGCTCTGCTCCCTGGGAAGCACTCTGCAACCTCAGAGCTGATGGTTTATTCCTGCCCTTTTGTTTCTTATCTTTGAGCTAATTGTCTGTGCAGAATCTTGCTGCCTCTTAGCTCAATTTCTGTAAACCTGGAGGAGAGATTCCCCAGGGAGCCACATGCTGCTCTGGTCCCTGTGTGTGCTCCCAGCAATGTCCTGGTTCTGAGGCCTCCCTGGGAGCTCACAGCAGCCTCTACCGATCCTGGCTCCGTGCAGATCCTTTCAGCTGCGAGGCTCTGCAGAGCCCCCAGCAAGGCTGGGCTGCCCTTCAGGTCCCACATCTTCTTATCCCCTCAGCCTGGCTCTCTGTCTGTGTCCCCCATCAGTGCCCAGCCTGCAGCTCACCAGCTGTAAGCCTCCCTTGGTGCACAGATGGAGCATGGAAGAACTGGATTTGGTGCTGATTTGGGCTCCCAGTGCTTGTGCTGCCCAGTCCTTGCTGAGTCTGTGTATCTGACAGAGCAGCATCTGAGTGCCTGGATGTGCCTGGGATGATGGTGTAGGAGACAATCCCCTTATTTCTCCACTGCCTCCAATTCCCTGAGCAGGTCCAGACCTCTGTGTTGCCTGTTTCCAGCTCCAAGAGCTGTGTGATAACTTTCTGGTGGTCTCTGCTGGGACCGTTGGTGAGCACTTCTCCCAGGAGGATGGGATGTCTGTAACAGATGCTCATTCCTGATGTCTGTGAAGCATCAATTAGTGTTTACAGGTTTCCACCCCCACTTACAGTGCTGGATTTGACCTGATAACCCAGCAGCAAGGGTGTGCTGGCCACATCCCATCTCAGCCCTTTGCTGCTGGGGAAGAATGTGGGTGCTGGTTGTGAGGCCATGGCTGTGAACTGGGGCCAGAATTTAACATGAGCTGCTGCTCCATGGGCAATCCATGAGGTTCTCAGCGAAAAGTCTATAAATTCTACCAGTCCCAGTGGGATTTTGAAAAGAAAAAGCAAACCAAGCCCCCTTCCCTGACACCCCTTCCTCATTAGCCAGCACTCATTATCCTGGAATGAAATAAGCTGGATCTGGCAAGTCCCTGCAGTTAGCTGTTATGTAGGGACCTTGATTAGGTTTTCTTTGCCCCTTGAGTTTCCACCATCTCCAGGCATCAGCTCAAGGGTCCCCAAGCCAGAGGGAAGCCCAGGAGCTCTGCTGTGGGAGCATTGTCCTGCCCTGTCCCAGCTCCCCAAGGCCTTGACACACTCCCCCCCCCTTGCTCCTGCCAGTCTCTGGAGGCATGGAGACCACTTGCTGGTTGGGAACCTGGGATGAAATCCAGGTCTCAGGAAGAAGCTGTGAAATGCCACCATCATACAAGGTGAAGGTGGCAAGATTTTCTCTTATCCCCTTGCCCAGGGCAGTTGGTCCCCTGCCCATGCTGCTTGTCCAGAGCAGGTGGGGAAACTGCAGTGGCCAGTGAGGGAAAAGCCACATCCCTGTCACGTGTGTGGACACATCTCTATTCAGTAAAATATTTATTCCTCCATTATTTCACAAGAGTTGTTTTTACAAAAACCTTACAAAAATTTCCAAAACACAGACATGCAGAAGGGAAAAAAAAAAAAAAAAATCCACCATGGATCTTGTTACAAGTAATGGAAATGTACAAATAGAAAGGGCGAGAGGAAGCTTAGATTACAATAATCCCTCCGTCCTGCTACCCCTCCATGGGTGCGATTTGTATCTCGTCTCGCTGAGGCTTCGGCGTTGACTGACAAGCTGCAATAAGCTGCCAAGAGCACAGCGAAGGAGGGGCCCTAAGATTAGGAGCGAATGTTTTCAAATATATATATACATATAGATATTTAGTGAAGAAATATTTATTCCCTGCTTTTTTTAGGTTTACAGAATCGGCATCTGCAAACTATTAAATGGGTTTATTTTCATTAATGCTCTCAAAGAGGCAGCGACATTTATATCCCTGTGGTTTCATCTTGTATAACTGAAAAAAGAGCCCTGTGCTTTCCATGGGAATAGGACCCCCACGGCCCCCTCCTCCTGCCCCAGCTGGCATTTCTCGTGGTGGTTGATTCAATCTGCAGTGGGTCTGTCTTGCCCCCAGCCTGGTGTGTCTCGGGTTTTGTCAGGTCTCTGTGCGGTGTCGCACCGCAGTCTGGGGAGCTGTGTGCTCCCCTTCTGGCATGGAAAAGGGGAGGAGATAGGGCTGGGGGCACAGCATGGGTATTCGGGGTGACTTTGCTCCCTGGATGAGGTGGGCAGTGTCCATTGGGCTGTGTCCCCTCCCTGCCTGCTGTGCTGCAGGAGGAGGTGGCTCTTCCTGAACTGGGGGCTGAAAGAGAGAAAGCGGGGGCTGTGGGCAGGATTTAGGGGTTGGTTCACCTCCAAACAGAGGAGATCTGCTGCTCTCCTGGCTCTACATCAGGTCTCCAGCTCTGGATGCTGGGTGAGTCCCCTCTGGGCACTGCCTGGGGTGAAGCTGCAGGTCCTGTTGTCGCAGCTGCTCAGTTACCATGTGTGGCTGCAATGAATCCCAGTGGGAAAAGAAGAGGATGCTTCTGGGAACAGTAGGAATTCAGGTGGACAGATGAGTACTTGGGACACTTTCAGCCTTGGGCATGCTAGAGGATGTTTATCTGGAGGAAGCACCTCAGCAATTGCTGTATTTGTCCTTGGATTTACTGCTACCATCCCCAGCATGGATAAGCCCTCCTAGGCAAGTAGGGCTGGTGCCTTCTCTGTCCAGGCCACCCATCTGAGCTGGTGGTGTCCCCACACTTGGCTGGTGGCTCATTAGAGTGGGATGAGGAAAGCGTGGTCTGGTTTCCAGAGGGCTTTATCCACAGTAAAACCTCCGTCGCTTTGTCTCATTCCCCCATTGCTGCAGTGTTGGCAGGGAAAGGTGGAGGGTGCGTCTCTGCAGCTCAGTCCCATGGGTGAAGGACTGGGGTGGTATGAGCCTGGGGCAAGGCTTGCCCACCCTGTGTCCATCCCTTTGCACATCCCACCTTGCAACCTCCTTAGGCTGCACGGCAGGGTGGAAGGAGGGGGAAACCATTTCCTTTCCACAAAGCCAAAAAAGCTCACCCCCGTGGAGTCACCAGCCCCAGAGCCCTGCACACATCTGCGGAGCTGCCGACGGGGAGGCTGTGCCTCCGGAAGGCGAAGCCTGCTTTGCCGTTGGCATGAAGCGCAGGGAGCCGCCTACTCAGCTGAAACCAAACAGCTTTTTCCAATTTTCTCTTTCCCTGGGACGGTTCAATGACCTGGGGCTCCACAGAATCGCTGGCAAACCCACCGAGGCAGGGCAGTGGTGCCTGCTGGGGGACTGATGATGCTCCCCCAAGCTCACAGGCTCCGAGTGGGTCTGTCGAGATGGTCCAGCCCTCCTCACCCCTCTAGGAAGGGTCAAAGCCTGATGCCATTGACATGGGCGGCTCCTAAAGGCAGGCAGGGCAGTGCAGGGGGCTGGCTGGGCCAGCCAGGGCAGGGCTGAGCCATCGGCTTCCCAAAGTCTCTCCCAGGCACCGTGGCTGGGGACGCACAAAGAGGCGAACCCGCAGGTCAGCTTCGGCACATGCGGTTGAGCACCGTGAGTCGCAGCCCGGCGGAAAGGGGGGCTCGTGGTCCTCCCACCGCCGTGTGCTGTCCCTGCGGGAGGAGAAGACCCAGTAACTCTTTGGCTCTCTGGGTGAGATACCCAAATTGGTCAAATCCAATAGTCCAAGATCCTTCCATGTTTGGAAGCAAATTCTTGTTCCCTTGGCAAGTCTGTTTGTCCTCAAAGAGCACGTGGGGGGTATGTGTGTGTATATATAGCCTTTATTATAAGGGTGTGCGGAAAAGCAAGTTTCTAACCAAGTTTGCTCCATATGTGGCTATAATTATGTGCCACTTTGGCCTGGGACTGACTCTACCTTCAAAAGGGAAGACGAGAGGAGAGGTGCTGAGACGTTGGATGAGTGGCATGTGGGTTGCGCGGGCAGCGGATTTGTCCTGGACCGATGCAGGAGCTCTACGCTGTATCCTGGATGAGGCCACAGGGTGGGCTTTGCCCTGGTCAGTTCACGGTTGGCACCTGGTTCTGATGGAGACTGAACTCTTTGGCTTTGAGGCGTAGGCTGGCGATGCTGTTGGCCATGTTCACCCCTTGGGTGGGCGTTGCGGTCCCACTGGAGCTGTAGGAGGGCACAGTGCTGCAGGGAGGGAGCAGGGGAGGAATGAGGCATAGCTCGTGGAGGAGTCCCCATGCCCCATGCAGTCTTGCTGGCTTCCCAGGCCAGGCTGGCCATTCCCTCTTAGACATCTCCCACAAGAGCAGTCAAGGCTTCAGCATTTTTATGTGGCTGGATGTTTGTGGGAACCCCACAAACTATGCACCAGGAGGCCCTGCCTTGAGCTTTTGGATGAGATGGCTGAATGTGGAGAGCTGGGAACCAGAAGGGACCTACGCCACCTCCCGTGCCGAGATGTGGGAAGGGTCAGCATGAGGCCAAGTGAATCCCTTGCGACGACCAGGGCCCCAATTCCAGCCTCAAAATGCACGGAGGCAGGGAAGCCTGCGCAGCGAAAGGCAGGGGGTGCTCAGACAGGGCTGAAATGGGTTCCCAAAGCAAAGCTGGATGAGCTTCTTTCAGCCCCTTAAAACTCCCTGTGTCCTCAGCAGCGGCACAGGGCTGTGCTCTTGTGGTGGTGGGGTGGTCCCTAGGCAGCCTGTCCCAAGGCCACCTCCTCTCCAGCTCCTCCAGTGCCTGCACCTACCTGTATGGGGAGGTGCTGGTCCAGGAGAGATACTCTGGGGTCAGCGTGGTGGGCCGTGGTGCCATGGGCTGCTCAATGGCTGCTTCTTGGCTGTAGGATTTGAGGAGCGATGCCGATCTGTTGGCCAGCATTGCCCTCTCGTTACGGCGAAACTTGGCCCTCCGATTCTGAAACCAGACCTGTGCAAGGAGGCAAAATGGTCAGTGAGGACCCGATGTGAGCAGGGTTGTCCCAAACATCCATTCTACCAGTTGTGGTCGTGTGCAGGATGAAACAAGAGAGGGGACAGTCCCTGCTCCCGCCTGGGCACGAGGCAGAGGGCATTGTTTTCTTCCACACAAACCTTTGCTCACCTGGACTCTTGCCTCGCTGAGGTTGACCCTTCTTGCCAGCTCCTCCCGTACGAAGGCATCGGGGTAGTGTGTCCGCTCGAAGACCCTCTCCAGAGCCTGCAGCTGGCTGCTATTGAAGGTGGTGCGGTTCCTCCTCTGCTTCTTCTTCCTCTTGGCAGCCCCACGGCTTGGGCTCAGGCTCTCACCTGTGGGGAAAGCACAGAAGAGGCCACATGAGAGCCAGACATGTGCAAGACCCCACAGACCTCATGTGGGGACTCTGTAAGGCACAAGCTCCCCTGAGGGTCTGCCCTGCCCTTCTCCCTACAAGCTGTGCTCCCTGTGGGTACCTGGGACTCTCTAGGGAGCAGCACGTGGACCACCTTGTGGTCTCCATAAGAATGAAAACCTGTTTCAGGACCTCCTGGAACGTAGGGTTAAGCCCAACAGTTGCAAAGACCTGTGGTGATTTCACATCTGGCTAAACCCAGCAGAACCAGCTTTTGGATACAAAGTTCAATTGATTCTGGGGCAGCACTTCACCTAAACTGTTGGGACTGCATCTCACAGCCCACCCCCAACAGAGACACATCCACTGGATGTCTTGGGCCTGGCTGTTGCTAAGGGTTTAGGAAAAGCTTTCATGGACAGCAATGGAAATTCAACACTGAAACATCTCTGAGATGTGGGTCTCAGCTCACAGCTTCAACATCCCCTGAAGCCCTGGCCATGGCATGTCCCCAGGGTGACACAGGACAGCAGCCAAGCATCTGCTCATCCAGCCCTGGTGTTCAGAGCTAGGAATGAACGCCACCGTGTCTCGCAGAGCTCAGCCTCTGCAGGGGTTATTTCTGGCTTTGCTGGCTCATGGAAACATGAAGCTGAGGGTGTAGTTTGGTTTCTCAGTATTGATCTTGGGCTTTCAGCCAGGCTCTGATTAATCTCCTCTTTGTCACTAATATCATCAGGTTTAGGCAAGGCTATGAAGGCTTTTTTCTGAGATACCCAGTCAGCTGCCTGCGAAGGCTTCACGGGGAACACTTCACGCTGTCGTTCTTCCTTACAGGGGTACTGGCTAATTATTCTTTCTGCTAATAAAGCATCTGGATCCAACCTGTACCTACTGGTGGGAAAGTATTTTGGAATTATCTGAAACGTTAATAGTTTTATGACGTTCTGATTCATAGCAGGGTTATACTGGGGCTTTCTGCTCTGTATCATTGCAGAGGCTGCGATGGCAGGAATTGCTGCTCCCTGAATATGCTCAAGAAATAAATACTTGCTAATAAGGTATCTTGATACTTATTAAATAGATGTGCAGCATTTTCCAAGGATACTTGAGCAAGTAACAATATCTACTGGAAGGAATATTAACTCCCCTGCTTCAAGCTGTTGAGCAGGAGGAAATTACAGGTTCCAAGGCCCAGAAAAAATTTCTTGGACCTTAATTCTAAATAATTCAACCCACAAAACCCCCACCAACAGGTTCTCCATTATGACCCCAAGGTCCCTTTGTGCCTGAGTATACCACTTTCAAGGGCTGCTCTATCCTGAGATGGGACAGGAGGACCAGAGAAACCCCAATATCTGCTGGCAGATTGTGCCTGGGACTAACCACCTGCCCAAAGCAGGGTCCAGACTTAGGGCTACTGCAGAGTTTCCTTGCGCCCTTCTCTGAAAACCATGCTGCTGGCTGATGCCACCAACAGTGTCCCGGTGCCAAATATAAGCCATGCCAAGGGATCTGCTAGAGAAGGAAGGACTAAATTTATTTCCATTGCTGGCAGTGACTTCCTGGAAAGAGCAGATGGCTTCTCGGGTGCTTTGCTATAGCAAGGACTGGTGCCTCCAACACCCTGACCCATTAAGAGGTGAAGCGCTGGGCTGGGAGGAGATGCAGGGATGCGGAGGTGGGACCTGGGTACCACCACTGGCCCTGTTCCCTTTCTCCCAGGCATGTGCAGAGATGCTGTGTTATTTTGATTGTGATGGGACAAAACTGCTGGGACTGGGGAGGCAGAAGAACATCCCAGGATGGGGAGGGGAGGAAAAGGAGCTCCATCCACCTCCCAAGGTCTCGCTGCAGCCACTGGCATTTCCCTGGATCCTTTATTGTGTTTTGGGTACATTTGGACCTTGGGTCTAGAAACAGCCTGTGCTCTTGTATTTGAGACATGGCCTTCTTGGTTAGGCAAAAGACATGTTGGATGGCACCCTGCCTGAAATACCTGCAGGTCTGAGGCCCTTTTCCCAGCCAGGAAGCCACAGGCTGCCCTTCACCACCATTTGTGTTTAAAGGCTCACAAATAAAATTCTCCAGATTCCCTCTGCCCTTGTTCCGACAGCTTCAAATGTTCTGCCAGTCTCTGCTTTCCAGTTGCCCCTTTTAGTTAAACTCCTTTTTTGGTCCTGTTTTCCTTCAGTGAGCTAATGAGCTGCTGGATTAAAATACGTGAAGTCCAGCCCTGGTTGTCCCTGGCTTTTCTGGGAGCCTGGGACTGAAATGGGAACCATCAGGCTGGGAAGGAGCTACAGGATGTAACAGGGCAAGAGATGTTTCCTTGAGGGTTTATGGCCACCCCCTAGGGCTTCTGAGGACTGGGGCTTGGTTCAAAAAGTGCCATCACCAAGAGCATCCCTTGCCCCCCCAGTGAACCAGCAATGATTTCAGCAGAACCCTTGTAAATGTATAAACAAAATTCATAAATCCCCTTTGGTTTCATCCCAAATTTAAAATCTGGCTACTGGATTTTCCAGAAGTGATGGCTTCTCTCACTCACTCCAATTTTGACGAAAGGAAGGATCAGGAGGAAAGGTTTCTTAAATTAACTCTTAGACCAGCTCTATAGGATCTGGCCCATTTCTGGCTGGTTTCTATCTCCCCAAAGCCACAGAGGCTAAATGTCTGCGGGAGCCGGGCAGGGGCAAGTGATTCCCATGGGGGGCTGGCAAGTGTGCCAGGATGGAGATGTGAGACCAGAGTTGGGTCAGGATGTGTCCAGGTGCTGGTGGTTTCCATGTTGTTGGAGAGCTGCAAATCCTGGGCCGTGCCTGGGTTGGGGCATTTTGTTCAGTCCCTATTGCTGATTTTAAGGGATGGACCTTCTCCTGTACCGCAAAACCCTGTGGGATGCTCCAGAGAGCTTCTTGGAGGATGCTGGTCACCAAAACCCTTTCCCTGCCTAGTCACACCTCCCCTAAAACACTCTGTACCAGTGTAGCTCAGAGCTCCCAATCCCCCCCAGAAACCTTTGCTTTCCAGCTCAATTCTCTGCCATGCTCATTTTCCACCCCATCTCCATACAGTTCCATGCCTGGGGCACCTGCCTGGGTCCTCTGCTCTCCTCAAGGATGACCCTTGGTAATGGATCAACATCTGTTCCCCATTAGCTCAGGCATCACAGGCTTGTGGGACCAGATAAATGCCACCCTAATTGCTGGTGGTGTGCGCCTGTCAGGTTTACAGTGTGCAAAGTCGGGCCAGATCGCGTCTATCAGAGATGCTTTAATAACCCCAAATCAGATTTCCAAACATCAGTGTGGCTAAGTGGTCTGCAGTGTTGGAGAAGGAATGGGTTGGGTCCTCTGAAGACCCTCTGCCATCCATGAGAATCAGAGCTAGCCAGATTTGCTGACACCTTGATGGTGTCAGGAATTGGAAACCGCTTCCCTGCCCTGATGGCCTTTCAGGGATAAGAGTTTGTAATTGCACAGTTAGAAACCAGCTCACCACTTCTTTCTTTTGCCCCAGAGCAGGGCTCGGGGAGCTTACGGAGAAAGCTGGACCCTTGTCTTTGTCCATTATAATCTGGGGGTTTGTTTGGGGCACAATTGGAAGCATCAGCTTGATTGTCCAACCCTAAGGTCAGAGGGGACTCTGGAGCCAGCCCCCCACCACCTTCATCTTTGCTGTATTTATCTTGCACTGATTACAATTTCCGCTAAAGGGAAAAAAAACCCACAGGGGAATGGGGAAAACGGCGGGGATAACGTTACCGAATAACGAAAGATGACATGGGGGGGAGGATGGGGAGAGGGAGGTGCAGGGGCTTTGCGCAGCCCAGCGTGTTTCACAAAAAAAGCCTTAAATTGCCCCAGTGTGTTACAAAAGACACAAATATATTTTTTTCCCAGGGTATGAATGAGTTTTGGGGTGCTGGATGGAGCCTGGGTAACCTCCGGTCTCCTCTTCACGATGCCCAACCTCAGGCAATACTTTCAGCCCAAGAGCTGCAGGCAGCCTTGGGCTGCTGGGTGTCATCCCAAAGCCCTTCTCCTTGCAGGAGCACTGATGAAGGCAAGCCTGGACTGTGCCGTGCCAGTGAGCCACCCTGCCACTGAGAACCAGGGAGTGACTGGTCCTGCCCTGCTTGCAAAGGGAATGGCCCCAGCACCGCCAGGTCAGAGTCATGCTGGTTCAGCTGGGCACCATTCGAGCCTGTTTTTCCAGCTCCTGCCTTTTCCTTTTCCCTCTGTGCTTCCATTAGTTTTCCATAGGAAGGATTCAGCAGGTTGCAGCTGCTGGAGCCTGGGTGCTGGTCTTGCCAAGGGGGGGGCCGAGGCTGGCAGGGCCCCCAGCCTCCAGTGCAGCAGCCGCCAAGTTTGTAAAGAGGTAATTTTCACTAGATTTCCACCAAGGCTTCAGCCTTGACTTACGACCTCCATTAGCGAGCGATAAACGACCTCCAGCAGCTGCGATCCAGACCTAACCAGCACTTACAATCCCAGCCGCTCACACGCCTGAGCCCTGGGGACTGTGACGTCCCCCAGGAGGGATGCTCAGGCAGGGCAGGCCATCCCTTGGGATGCCTTTGGGTGGTGGGTTCCATTGCCAACCGTGCTGCAGGGCAGCTCCCTTCTGAACACCCCATTTGGGGTGTTTCTTTGCAAAACGCTCACCTCAGAGCGTGGTGTTCACCCCACCCTGTCCCTGTGACCTGCGATGGTCACCTCAGCTGACTGCAAACCTGTCTCTGCCCTGAATGATGCTGCAAAACCCCCTCCCGTGCATCGCCACGTATTGGGACAGGTTTTGCTGGCTCTTGGCTTTGGGGTATAAATAGCCCTCTTTTGGGGTGCCGTGCCAGGAGGGAGCGAGTTCAACCCTCTCCTGCAAAAAACCCAGGCTACATCTCCTCCAACGTGTTTCATTTTCCATTTTGCCACAGACCCCGGAGCCCCGAACAGTTTCTGCCGTTAAATTATTTCATGCGTTCCATTTATTTGCGAGCAGTTTGCCAAAGACCTTGTAAGCTTTAAATTTTTCACCCCCCCTCAGCCAAAATACCAAATCTGCCGTAACATTTACTTCCCTTCCCTTCTCCGCCTGGAATGGCATTTTTTTTTCCCCCTTTTTTTCTTCTTGGGTATAATTTAAGGGTTGAAATAGCCTGGAGGGAATTAGCTGTAAATTCTTCCTAAGACAAATAAATTCAGCCCTCTAAGTTTCTACATTTTTCAAACTGTTGAGAGACGTTTTGGGTTTGTTTTACTTGAAATAATGATCGTGGCATATCTGACCCTCAGGCTGCGGCCGGCCCTAACCAAATAAATAGCTTTTATTAATTAAGGTTTATCCTTAACAAATAAAACCCCAATTTGATCTCGGCCAGCTGAATTAGCAAAAATAAACAACGGGTTCTCCGGGCACTTGATGTGGATTTAACAAATTAACGCTGGGCCTTCATCAGGAAAGCCGCAGGGTGGTGGAGGCTCTTTAACAGCCAAGAAATCCTTTGGAAAAACAATGTCTTTCGTTTCTCCCATGGTCTCTCTCGGTAAACATGTGCACTCCCTTCATCCCTTTATATACTCGGGGGAAGCGAGGAGAGCTCCGGCGATGACGTCCGCCAAAGTTTCATGTGCAATTGTTTAACTTGTTCCTCTAAATCATGCGATGGGGAGGAAGCGTTTCCCTTCAGATTGCGGCGAGGAGTGCCGGAGAAAAGCTCCTGGGTTTGGGAATTGCCTCCCCCCATGGCATCTGGCTCCTTTTTATCCTGTAACCTTCAGCTGACACCCCCAGAGCCCAGGGGTGACTCAGGGGTGCGCGGGCAGCCAAGCACAGCTGAACCCCATTTCCAAGGCCACTGCCAGTCCTTCTCTGCCTTGGGACCCCGGGGGGGGGTGGTTTACCTTCCCACACTGGGCTTTGTGGTTAGAAGGGATGGCAGGAGGGATGGCAGGAGAGGTGGCAGGAGAGATGCTCCACAGGTCAAAAGGGAACTGAGGGTTTGTCCCCGCTCATGGGCACAGGCAGCACAGGGTTTGTTGTAGAAGTGATGCTTGTTGTAGAAGTAGCTGCTTATGCCACTGCAGGTCTTTAACCTCCCCAGATCATGTCAGGAAACCCAAAGGGGCTGAGAAGCAGCTGGGAAGCTGTCCTTCCATGTGTGCTGGGTTGCCCAACTGCGATGCATTTCCTGCATCCACCAGTGAGCCCAGCCTTGGGTGCCCAGGACCAATATGGCATCACAGATCAGGGGCACACCCATATTGGCATAACTCCATTTTTCGTGTGGTTTCATCACACTACCTTGGGGAGAAATGTCTTGGGGCCACCTACCCCTGCTCACAGGGTGCTGGTCCTGAATTTGCTCAACATGATGCTGTGAGGTCCAGACCCATCCCAGGAGCAACTCGTGAGCACAGGGGATGGGATATCTCTGGGGAACAGGGACTGCTAGCTCCTCCCCAGGCTCCCCCACTGCTGGGAGTGGGCTCCAACCTCCTCATTCCGACCCACTACTGGTCCCTGCTCTCCCTCCAGCCCAGCCCCAGCCTCATGAAGACCCCGGGAATGCCAGAGGCTCGGGGCAGGGGGATTGAAGCCGGGGGGTCCAAATGTGCTGAGTCCAAAGGAAACTTTCTCGGCTCAAGTGGCGTACATGAAAAATTTAAGAGAGGGGTAAGTCTCAGCTACTGGAGAAACATTACAGCGAAATGTTTCCGAGGATGTTTCACCTCATTAATTGTGAAAAAACTGAAACGCTGACACGTTTTTACAGGCTGCCAGTTTTGCTGGGGGAAAAGTGTCTCTGTTAAAAAGGAGCAGCAAAAGCCTGGACCAAGAAAGAGGCCAAGGCTGTCCCGGGAGGGCCTTAGCCTGTGCTCACTGACAGGCAGCAGCAGACTGTTTTATGGTTATAGAGCTGCTGCTGCACCAGCCAGAAACCACCCAGCGCCGCAGCTCACTGCCCCCGGCCGTGCAGACGCCCCGTTTTCGGGAGGATCCTGCCTGGTGGTGCTGCAGCACTGAGGATGCTCCACACACAGCCTGTGCCCCCCAGGCCCGCAAGGCTTTTCCCCTCATGCTCCCAGAAGCTACAATTGCTGCTCGCTGGGGATGTCTGAGCACCCATTGCAGCATGGCCAACTGAAAGCCCAAGCAAGTCAGGAAGGTCCTGGAGAACTGTCTAAGCTCACAGCATCCCTGCATCCTAGGGTGTGTCCCGCCTGTGCTTGCAACCTGACAGTGGCACTGGAGCCTTTCTTTGGCATTCCCAGAACACTTCACAGCCCTTCCCACCATGTTGGAGACTTGTGCGGAGGCCCAACATGGTGCTCACCCAGCTGAGGCCAGGCCCCAGCGATGGTGTTTTGGCATGACCAGCTCCTGCATCAGCGGAAGACTGGGAAGGGGCTGGGGAACATCTTTGGCCACAAAGCTCTGGTGGGAGAGGGCTGAGCAGCGCAAGAAATTCCCCACTGTGGGAGACAATCCCATCACCTGCCTTTTATCCTGGGCAGGAACCATATGCCCAGGGATAGATTTTTGGAGAAGGGGACATGCTGGGCTCACTGGCTCCAGGATGCACCCCAGCAGCTTGGCCCTTGGCCCCAACTCTGAGGCAGGATCCAGACTACAGAGCCTGGCACCATCAGCATCTCCTGAAACAACTTCTCCAGAAACAGCCCTTAAAGCCGTGCAATGGTGCTGGCGCTCGGCATGGAGCTCGGCAAAGCCTCTTGCTGTGCTTTCCCAGCCACCCTGGCTCCCGCACGCCCCGGGAGCCGGGGCCGGTGCCATTGTGCAGGGCTGCAGGGCTCAGACTGCCTGGCTGCGCCCGCCGACGGGTGGCACTGGCCCAGGGCATCCAGCCCGGGACCCAGAGTGCTGAGCACATCCCTTGCACTTGGTGATCTGCAAGTAAAAAATTCCCTTCCAGGGCTGTTCTCGTGCAATGGGGGACTCCAGCCTGGCGAGGGGCTTTCAGGAGCTGCCAAGAGCATCCCGTGCGCTCAGAGGAGGCTACAACCGCAGCTTGACACAATGTGCTGTCCCGGCTCCAGCGCTGCCATTGCCTCCATTGTGTCAGGTCTCAGTGGGGATGGAGCCACAGAAAAGCTGAGTGGGGATGAGCCGGGGTGAAGGTCCCCAACGGGTACCCCAACTTTCCCCAAAAGGGATGGCGGGGTGAGGAGACAAGCTTCCCAGGAATGGTCCAGTGTCTGCATGAGTTTGCTGGGGATGGTGGCCCTGTGGCAGTCACTGCCGGGTGCCCTGGTTGGTTTGTGTGGGCAGTCTGACCAGCATCTGGCAATTTCCCTGCTCATGGCAGAGGAATGCACAGCTCAAGGGGGTTCACTGCCTTCTGGGGTTCCCCTACATCTAGATGGGTCTGGGGTCACACAGGACACCCAAAAACTTATCCCCAGTGGTGCTGGTCTGAAATGTCCCCTGAAAATGCCAAAGACAGGGAGACAGGATAGACAGAGGGACGCGGTGCGTGTGGTGCCACAGCTATCAGCTGTGCTCAGCGACACTTGGAAGTCAGACCAAAGGGCTCCTCAGACAGATGCTCATGGCTGTGAGGATCAGGGATGGGGTGGCTGGAGCCACCTGGCCGGGTGAGCTAAAGCCCTCACGGCACAGCCAAATGCCTCGGGAAAAGGCACCACGGTGGGTTTGGAGCATCGAGCCAGGCCAAGTACAGAGCAGCACCGACCGACCAGGGAGCTGGAATTTTAATTTTGTTCTCCCACGAATCTGCCAACTCCTGTGGGGGGGGCCTGGGGACCAACAAAAGGCGCTGGCTCTGCCCCAGCCGCCAGCAGCCGGGAGCCTCCCTGGCGAGGAGGCATTCACCGGGGGGGGGGGTTGCTTTCATGTCCCGGCCAGGAGCACTTCTTGGGGTGGATTGAGAGCAGCACTTGGGCTGTCCTGCACCTCACAGGGATGCCCCCAGGGACAAAGCCCCCGGGTACTCACCCGAAGGCAGCTGCCCTGCTTTGCCAGCACCGGTTCTGCCGTGCGTTCGAATCGCTGAGCGCGCAGAGCGGCAGCGCCAGTGATGGGTGATGGATCTGTCAAGGGGCTGCTGCAGCGCGAGGGAACAGCCAGCCCGGGCCCTGCTGCCAGAACGCTGGGGTTTGGATCAGCCCTGGGCACTGCGGCGAGGGGGTCCAGGCAGCTCCCCACAGCCATCAGCGAGTGGGATGCCAGAATGGATGATGCCAGAATGGACAGTGGCAGGACAGACCGACCCCGCTGTCCTGTGTCAGGGCTGAGCGTGGCAGATGCTGCTTCTCTCCCTGTCCTGCAAACCTTTTAGGCATCGTTTGGTGCATCCACAAATAAGCCATAGAATCAAAGACATGGAGGTGCCAACACAGCTCACCCGCAGCCCCCGACATAACAGGTTCCACTGTTTCCCAGCAAGGCACAGGACATGTGTCATTAATTAATGCTAATGAGGCTTGTGCAAGCACGGCCCTGAAAGCAGCACCCGCCTGTGCTTGCAAAGCTCCACCAAAACCTCAGCTTTAACTGCGGAGAGGGTTTCCCCAAGGACTGGGAAGGGGATGGATGGTGAGTGCCTCAGACCATCACAGTGTCGAGAGTTTGCTGGGACTTTTGCATGGTGTTTAAAAAAATAAAACTAATCAGCCAGGGCTGCATAGCAGGAATGCTGCGTAGAGGGCTGGCTCCCAGCCATGGACCCCTGGCATGGCGATCCCAGCCTTCTTCTCTTCTCCCACCCCAAAAAAATGGTGATTTCTTGAAATTTAATAAGCAAAAGCCCTAGCAAGGCAGCCCCGATGGCATCTTGCACTGAAACCCAGCACCAGCCCACCAGGTTAAAGCCCAGACCCCATTGCGTCAAAGGCATTGCCAAGGGGGATAGAAGAGGATGGGCAGGGACCGGGGGGGACTGGCAGGAGCCCCCACAGTGTCCCCTTCTGCCACCCACCTGACTCCCCTCTCTTTTTTGAGGCCAGTTGGGCATTTTTCACAGCCAGGTCAAGATGCCACTGAGCACCCCTTTTATCAGCGAGTGCTGGCACCAGCTGAGAGCCCATCCCATGGCCACCAGCCAGTGTCCCTGGACTGGGGACACCTGTACATTTGGCCAGGGCATGGGAAGGGTGCAAGTCCCCTGCCGGGACCCCATCCCAACACCACTCTGAGGAGGACCCTCGTGGGCGCCTGCACGCACAGACGTCCCAGAAACCCTCGCCAGCGAGCAGCATCACTGTCCTCCAGTCTGGTTTTCATTTGAGGTCGGTGGCCTCTCGCCAAATTTATTGTAAAACATTCATTTTAATAAGTGGCTCGTATCTTTTTTTTTCTTCTTTCTTTCTTTCTCTTTTTTTTTTTTTTTTTATTAAGCCCAGCCCAGTTAACTGTTTCCAGGTTAAAGCAGAGCTGTGGATGGTGGTGATAGTGGCGATGTCAGGGACAGTGGGGACAGAACAGCAGGCAGGCTACTGAGGGCAGATGCCAGCCACAGAGAGAGGACACGAGGGGACACCTTGGAGCTGCCAGTGTGGGGGCAGCTTCACTGAGGGCCTACTTCTGCAAAGCTCAGCAGAGCTGAGACCCTCACCCTCAACACCCCAAGCCTTCATCCCCTCCAGGTCCCCAGGGAGCCCAAGCACCATCTTGCCACACTGGAGCCCGTGACCCCAGCACCCAGCTGGCTGAGGACCCAAAACCCAGCCAGAAGCAAAGCAGGGGACATGCTGGCACTGGGGTAGGGGGTCTCAGGGTGTGGGTCAGGGACCTCTAGGCACTCTCATGCGAATCCCATTAAAACATAACCCCCGATGGGTAACTGGGACATGGTGAACCCATGAAGGGCTTCACGAAGTGGACAGTGCCTGGTAGTTCGGTTTTAGACATTTGCTTTAAGTTTTATAAACCTCTAATACTAATCGAAATGCTTCAGTGTTTTTTAATTTAAATGAAAACAGTTATTTTTTTAATTTAAAAATTCCCCTGAGGTATTTACAACCCCCAAATTACAGCCATGTGGCCAGCCCAGCCAAGAAAGTGAAATCGGCGAGGAAGGAGCGTGGCAGCCACCCCGGCCCGAGCCGAGCCCAGCACGACCCCAAGGAGCAATGTGCCAGTGGCCGTGCCCACATCACCCGTGTCCCCTCCACAGCACCCCACAGACAGACTCTGCTTTGCACCTTTGCTGAGGACGCAGGATCCCAGTTCATGAGGCAACCAGTCCCCCAAGCTGCTGGCCACGGCTGTCCCCAGCAGGTTTGTGTCCTTTGGTCTTTCTTGCCTTTGTTCTGTCCTTCTCTTTTTCGTCCTTCCTTCTCTCCACTCTGTTCCTTCTCTCTGCCTCTCCTGGACCCACACCAGTCTGCTCCAGGCAGAGGCAGGAGCAACCCCACAGACCCAGTGGGTTTGGAGCCAGGAGCTGCCCCTGCACGTCACTCTGTCCTGTGATGCAGCCAGACCCACCTCTCTGCTCCCCACCTGCCCAGTGCCATGGGCAGGGTCTCACATGCTCCCCCTCAGCATCACTGCTACTCATTGCAGCCCCTCCCCCCCCAGCCCCTGCATTGCCCAGCATGGTTCAGGGTGCAACGTGACCCCCCCACATACACTGCAGTGCACCGAGCAGCTTGGGGTGCAATGCAACACCCCCCTAAACACAGACTGTACTGCCCTGTACAACTTGGGGTGCAATGCAACTCCCCCACACACCCCCCTAAACAATGCCCTGCATGATCTGGGCTACAATCCAGTCCTCCTGCACGACTCGGGGTGCAGCCCCCAGCCCAACCTGCTGCCCCAACCCTTCTGCTCCAGCTCTGTAACTGGGCTGCTCCCCACACCCCCCTGGGCTTGGCTCCCATCCCTGCGAGGAGCGGCCGGGCTGTGCCCCCTCCCCAGCGCCCCGCTCGCTGCCATGTGCTCTCCCCCGGCTCCCCTGCCATGTGCTCTCCAGTTTCCTCGCGTGTGAAGCCGGCAGCCTCTCACATTCGGTGGCTGGAAAGGATGGCGCCTCTCCACATCTGGTTCAGTGCGCGAGCCTGGCGCCTGGCTTAGCCGCAGTCTCCATTCAGAGACACACAGACTTTAATAGACTCGTACAATTCTTCCTGATCTATCACTGCAGCCGCAGCTGAAAAGCTGCTTTATTATATGCACTCCAAAGGGGGATGAGGAGGGAAGGGAAGGGGAGGGGGCCAGCGGCTGGCTCTGCTGTTCTCTGAGGGCTCCCAGCCCGCCCAGCGTCCCCCTCCCAGGACCTGAGCTGTGTCCCCACTCTCAGTCCTGCCCCAGTTCCCGGGGGATGTTTGCCCCTCCCAGCCCTGGGGTGAAGGAGCCTCATTATGCCTCCTACTCAATTAACGCCTGTTTGCACCACAGCATCGTGCGTGGCCAGGGTGACCCCCAGCAGTCCCTCGCAGAGGGGTGGCAAAGGGGACCCCATCTGTCCCCCTTCCTATCTCCATAGGGCCTCACTCCACCCTGAGCTGGGACAATCTCCCCCAACCCCTCCAACATCAATATCCCATTTACCCTTCAACGCCCTGCTGGGGGATCCAGAGCTGCTGGCACAGGCTGCCTGTGGGCGAGGGGCTACCCCGTGGGCAGCTGGACCCCCCCCACCAAGTCCCCAGCAATACCCCTGGCAGGTCCCAGTGCTGGGGTTGGTTTTCCCAGGGGAAGTGCAGGGCAGGGAAGCATCCGGTAAGGGATGCTGAGCATGGATGGGGCGTTTCATGTGCCGTGGGAAGGCTGGAAAACATCACCAGCAGCCATGTGTCCCTCGGGCAAATGTGAACATCGGGAATGCCTTGAGGGTGAGGGTGGGACTTTTATCTGTTAATTCTCAGAACTTTGGGGGCATCCAGTGAAAGACAACCCAGTTCTGCTGTGCCAGGGTAGTGCTGGCCAACAGGCGTTGGGAAAATGCCTTGAAACCCCAAATCAGTCATTCCTTCCCAAGAGGACTCACTTTCCCCATCTTTCCTGACCTGGTTTGGGCATCGCTGCAAGGGCACTGGGAGCAGGCAGGGGATGGCTGTCTCTGCCCACTGTGTTTTCACCCTCTTCCCAGTCACTTTTTCCAGACAGGAAAAATCTGATCTACATTAACCCTGGTCTAAATCCTTGCCCAGTTCCAGTTTGGCCTGGCCACAACCCACTGCCCTGGCATTATAGAGCCTGCTCCATGGCTCAGGGGTCTCATCCAGAGAGGGTAACTTCTTCCAGCTGCTGCTCACACTGCAGGGAGCAGATAAAGTGCCAGCCTGAGGATATCAAGCCTCTCCCAGCCCCAAAGCACCCAGGTCCCATCTTGCTTCAAACCTTATCCCTGATTGATTTTACAGCTTTGGGGAAATAATTCCCCGTGGTCAGAGGAAATCAGCTCTGGGAGAAGAGGCGATCAGCCCCACTCCCTGGGAGAGAGGAGGGTTTCTAACGAGGCAGCCTCAAAGCCCCAAATCATTTCATCAGCCTCTCAGCTACAGACACACGCCCAGGCTCTCTTAAAATGCTGATTCGTTGAAATTCACACATCTTGGCTGTGCAGAGTCGAAATTTCATATTTTTCCTGTGAATCAGCCCCGTTCCCTGAAAAAACAGCCCAAAAGGAGAGGGGAAATAATCTTGCACTGAGCTGTTCCTGGTCTAGCTAGACATAATAGGCCGGGGGGGGACACAACAGGCAAGGTGTCCCCACACCCTAGCACCCTCCTGGGCTCGGCACGGCTGTGCCACAGGGTGTCTGAGCTGCTGCTGGGGCTTAAGCATATCAGCAGCTCCCCCGGTGCAGATGGGAGTGTGTGCAGGGACCCTGCAAACGCTGCACAAAACGTGCTGGTATGTATTTCCCTGCGCCCCTGCGGAGGGCTCGGAGCAAGCAGGGCGGCTTCCCAGGGCTGCAAAAACCCCGGCTCCAATCCAGAGCCCCCCTCGAGGTGGGGTGAGGGGAGCCTGGAGCCCAGGTGGGGGTGTTCAGCCCATCAAGGGACAAATTTTCCCTAAATTGGAGCCCAGTTGGCATCAGTCAATAAAAGCCTGACTGGAGCTCAGGGTGCAGGGCATCCTCCCAGCACATGGGGACTGGGTGTCACTGCAGCAGCAGCAGCAGCAGCAGCAGCAGCAGCAGCAGCAGCAGCAGCAGGGGGGTGTTGGGGGTCAGCATCAGCATGGGAGGAATGGGATGGGGAGCGGGTGTCACCATGGGAGGAGCAGGATGGTGAGTGGGTGTCACTGCAGGAGGAAGAGGATGGTGAGCAGGTGGGGACAGGAAAGCACAGAGCAGTGGTACCAGGGTGTGCCCCATGCCAGAAGTCTGATGAGACCGGGGGTCTCCCAGTCATGACCCACACTCCAAGGTCCCTCCTTGCCTGTGCCCAGTAGTGATCTGTGCTGCTCCGGCTGGCTTTGGCAGGGCTGTGACCTAACTCAGCCTCTCGTCCTGCCTGCACAATGGAAAAAGTATTGCTCCCACCCACCCCATCATTTTTTAATGGGTGAGACCTGGGGAACCAGTTTCCCTTTGCCCATAGGAGAGGGGACCACATGCAGGACAGCAGATCCCATGGCAGTGACACAGGGTGAGAGCTATAGTCGGGGAGTGTGTGGTCCCCAGTGAGGGAAGGGAAGCCTGGCTTCAGGATCACACTGCAGGTTGGGGCTGTCCCCTGTAGCAACCTGTGGGGTGCAGAGTGGGTGGGTCCCTCCCTCCCCATAGCCTTTTTTTTTTTTTTTTTTCCTTTTTTCTTGACTGGGATGTGCTGGGCTCCCTTTGAGCGGCTGGAAACCGTCTGGGTGAGCTGGGACACGTCAGGCTCCTCATCCATCCCTCGCTTGTCGCCAGCCTCGCACTAAGCGCAAACAAATGTGGAGGGCTGGGAGGCGGGCTGGGGCGGGGAGCTCCTGCCCGGATTAATTTGTGCTGATGGATGCTGCACTGGGGACCTGCCAGCATCGGGCACAGGGCAAGTGCTGGTCTTGGGCATAAGGCCCAGCTGTGTTGTCCCCTCCCCGGGAGACTGCCCCACTCCAGCAGCCCCACGGGCATCATCCCTGCATGGAGACAAACTCCTTGTCTTGGAGTACTGTGTCCCTCAAATCCCTCCAGGCAGGGAGATGTCCCCAAGTGTGTGCTGGGGACCGGGAAGGTGACATCCAGTCACTGAAAGCCATGGTTGTGCAAGAATGTCTTCTGTCCCAGTGCCATCCAGCCTGGCTTCACTGGCCTTACAAGGACCGAGAGAGCTCACCTCCCCCGCTGCTTTGGAAGCCACCATTCCTGGCTCTGCCACACAGGGACTGTCCTCCTCAAAGGCCCTGCAGGAGGTCTGCCAGCCTGGCAGGATGCCATGGATGTTCCTGTGCTCTAAACCCAGCAACTCAGCCTTGCTGCCCCCTAGAAGGCTGTGTCCCACTCCAGTGCATCCCACCCTCATCCCCCAGGGTGGGTAAGTATGTCCTGGTGCCACCCTGAGCAGCCAAAACCTCCACTGTCCCCTCCTTGGAGGACGAAAGTACAAGATCCTGTCCTCAGAGCACCATGGCCATGTTCACACTTCTCAAAGCCCCTTCCCCTCCGTGGGGCTGAGTTGGGGTCCTGACATCCCATCCCTCCCTGCGTGGTCACCCAGAAACAACAGAAAGCCTCTCAGCAGAGGAGCCTGGGAGATTTCCAACAGTTTTGGGGCTGCAAAAATCAGAAGGGTGCTGAAGAGAGGGGTCTGATGGGTCTGGGGTTACAGGGCAGGGGGTCCTCAGCTGGCTCCCCATGCCCATGGCCCAGCCCCACTGGCCCCAAGTGTCCATATTGCCCTGAGCCAGGCACAGGGAGTTGGCCATGAGTTAATGACTCTGGGTTTATTTGCAGATGAGCCTGTAAGCACACAGCTGGCCCAGGGAAGCCAGATCCCCCTGGTCACATCCCAGCCCTTTTTCAGCAGTGATGTTATGGGGCTGCCTCCAGTCCTTGTAGCCAGAGGAGCTGAGGTGTCCCCGAGCTGTGCTTTGGAAAGGCAGAGAAGTGCAGCTGAAATGTGTGCTGTGAGCCAGGACAAGTACAGCCCCTGGCTGGGCCACCACGAGGACATCAGCGGGCATGGCTCCGGCTCAGGGAAGGTGCCCAAGCCTCAGGAGCTGCTTGGGGCAATCAACCACTGCTTGACCCCAAAAGTAAGTTCCTTCCCCTTTTCCACTCTGTTACCAGGTCCCTGCCTCACTTCTCCCTTTTCAATGTCTTCACTGATGTAATTAAAACAAATTTGTTGTAACATCGTCTTAATCCCCTCAGGTGCAGCCTCTCCACATCTCTTGCTTCATCACTGCTCTGCTTAGCATCCACACAGCCCCAGCACAGGTCAGAGGGTCCTGACTGCCCTGGGGGTGAGGAAGGGGCCCCAGGAGCTGTTCTGCAAATGGGATACCCAGGGGTCACCACATCTCCCCATTCCATCGCCCAGTCCCGCTGGCTGCAGGCAAACAGGCAACACATGCCCCATGCTGAAGGATCCCCTCGGAGGGGCCGCAGGGCTTCCTCTAAGCCCTGCCACCACAAAAGTGACTCTCTCTGAGCTTTCAGCCCCGAAGCGACTGCTGAAGCCAGCGCCCAACTCCCTCTCCCATCCCCAGGCGGCACCAAAAGTAAGTTCATTGTTTGAAAAGCCATCAGTCAAGGCCTGCTGGCTAAAATTACCCTCCTGCTTTATCATCTTGAGAACATTAAGGGCTGTTGTTAACAGATGTTTCGCGTTACACATTATTTGTTAGTCTAATGAAAGGAGGTGAACAAGCTTTCAAGACCTCAGAAGTTGTGCGGAAGGTTTTCGATGGGAGGCTGCTGCACCGCTCCAGGGGAGGATGAAGATGAGGATGGGGATGAGACCTCACCACCCTGTTGGTGTTTCCTTGCTCTTGCCTGGCTTGTGAGATTTCTGCCTCTTCATTTTTGAGAGCAACATGTTGCACAGATGATATCTGTATTTGTTCTTCCATGTGGATGCACTGGATAACCTCAGGGCCAGTTTGGGGCTGGGGCCAAGGCAGGGGCTGAGCAGCCCCCTTGGCTGGAAAGGGAGGTGGAGATAGCTCTGGTCCTCAGTGCCAGCAGGATGGGATGTGCAAGACCTGTAAGGGACTAATGGAGGAGCTGCTTTTGGAGAAGAGATATGCCCAGGGGCATGCTCAGGACCCCCAGCCACCCTCCCCAGCTGGGAGGTCTGTGGGACCAAAGGTGGTAGGTAGGTGAGGGCAGGGAGGAGTTGAATCCCTCTCTGCAAAGAATAAAACCCCACCCAGAGCTTCTCCATCTTTGCCAGGCTTGGGAACAGAAGATGACTCCTACTGCAGCTGCCTGAAGAAGGGGAGAGGTTTTGGTCAAGGTCACAGTCTGTTGGGCGCAGCCTGGGGCTGCCAGAGTATTCCTGTGCCAGCTCTGCCAGTGTGGGCACCCCCCCCAGCAGGCCCTGCCTGGTGCAGGGGATGCCAGCACATCCCAGGAGGCTTGGGGCTGCTCCTCCTCCAGCCTGCTGCTGCGATGACCCTGATAATGGCTTCCCGGACAGAGAGCAGAGCCACAGCCTGCGGAGACACTCAGGTCCCAGAGTCCCTTTGCACTGATAACAAACCCACTGTCACCAACCTGTGGGGCTCCATACTTGTATCTGGTGGCAAAACCCCACAACGGTGATGAAGAAGATGAGAAAATAGTGACAGGCCGTTTTGCTTTGGGATGCCAATAAAAGATAACGTTACCAGTAAAAGTTTCTCTGCTGTTGTCGCACTGATGCCAAAAGCATTGCAGATGTGTGGCAAGAAGCTGACACCCGCAAAAGGAGGGTATGTGCCTGGTATTTCACATCTCCCCACCTTGATTTAGGAAATTCCACCCCAGCTTAGGCAGTGGCAGCAGATAACAGCTCTCACAAGTCAATGTTTCACGCACACAGGTTTTCTTCTCTGTGCTCTTGCTGGCTGCTCTCCACTCCCATCACTCTGGTATTTCTCTCTCCAGGTGGAATCAGGGGACAAATGCTTCCACTCCTGGATAGATTGTTAGAGCATCCCAGATACTGATGGAATTTTCATCCCTCCAATCTCACCCAAGCAGGTGCTAAAGGGAAAAATCCAATGTGGTGCTGGGAGCAGCAGGCCAAACCCCACAGGGCCCCTGCCTCAGACGGAATGAGCTTTTAGGGTGAAAAAATGTGCCTGTGGGGCTTAGCCAGCCCCCTTGCCCCTCTCTCTCTCTCTGGTATTTGCACCACTCCCGATTACCACTGAGCCTCTTTGGGGTGCATTAGGAGCTCAGCAGGGTGGTAGTTTCTCTGCTGTTTTGCAAACAGCCCTCTGAGATGAGCTGGCTACTGAGGGTTGGGCTGGGTTCCTGAAAACTGTGCTGATTCCACAGGGCACACTGTCCCCCAGTATGGTCCCATCAACAGGCAAAAACCTCCCCACATTCCCAAAGGCAATGCAAGAAGTACAAACAAAATCCAAGGGAAGGGGAGGGAGGATGGAAAATAATACAGAAAATACCAGGTACGATCCCAGAAAGCAGCGCCCAGCCCTCAGCATCCCAAGCAGAAGCAGGCTGGGGGACATGGGGGGGCTTCTTTGTGGAGGAAGGAGGCTGTGCAGGGAGTGAAATGTGAGCGGGAGAAAGATGCTTCAAACCTGCATGCAGTGCAGGAGGGGACAGAGGGAACACAAGCGGCGATGGGGGGGGTCCCACTGGGAGCCCCTCACCACAGGCCTGGGCAGCCTCTGGAGTGGGCTGAGCCCCCTTCATGGGCACAGCCTCCCGGGCGGGCTGTGCACCCCCTGCCAGGTGCGGGTCAGGGCCGTCAGTACCCCGAGGGCTGTGCTCCAGGTGGTGCAGAAAACAAGAGGGATACAGGTTTGCGGGGTGTCACCCTCAGAGTGCCCCAGGAGACCACAGCCCGGGCCCTGTGGAGGTGGTAGGGCTGCCCCTCCACCCCCTCCCTGCCTCCCTATCTGAGGGGACTCCGCGGAGCGGCGCGGAGGGATGAGCGCACCCGGCGCGGGCGGCCGCCGCGGAGCCCCCGGGCAGGCGGGGTCGTCCCGTTAAAAACGCACCTCCTGCCAGGACCGAGCGCCACGAAGACGGGTCCCGGGTCAGTCCACGTTCCCTCTCCCAGTCCCGGCTCTGTCCCCGCCGGCCCGTTGCTGCCGCTGCTACCGAAGACGCGCTTGCGGCAGGCGCCGGGAGACGACCCGCTGAGTCCCGGTACCTCTGGCCCCCTTCGGGCCGGCTGCGCTCCCCCGGCCCGGAAACCAAGGCGGGGAACACCCGGGCAAGGGGAGACCCCGCAGGCCGCTCAGTCCCAGGACGCACCGGCTGCCCGGCCCCGTCCCGTACCCGGCACCTCCGATGACGGCGGGTAGACAGCCGGTACCTCCCCTCAGTGCGGCGTCCCCGTGCCCCTTGTTCCCGGTGCGAGGTCCCTACCCTCGGTGCTGGCGTCCCTCTCTCCCGGTGCGGTGTCCCCGTTCCCCGGTGCAGTGTCCCTCTCCCGCGGTACGATGTCTCTGTTCCCCGGTGCGGGGTCCCTCTCTCCCAGCCGCCGGAGTGTCGGCACCCCAGCAGCTTGCCCCGACGGGGGTCACCCCTCGCCTCCACCCTCTCCTCCGGTCCCCCGCGCCATGCCCCGGTGAGACACCGATCCCCTTTGTCCGCCGTGCCCGGCGTTGCGCAGCCTGGCCCGGGGGGGGGGGGGGGGGGGGGGGGGGGCGGGGGGCGGCGGGGACACCCCATCCCCGAAACTGTCCCAAACCGCGGGGGCCCATCCCGGGGCGGCGGGACTCACCGTCCTGGGGCGCTGCCTCGCTGCCGCTGCTGCCTCCCGACGGCTCCGGTACGGCCTTGCCGCTACTGGCGGGCGGGGGACCGGCCGGGGGGGTCCCGTTCATACCGGCCGCCACCTCCTCCAGGTCGAGGAGGTGGCTCACGCTGAAGTTTTTCCGACTTTGGGGGTTTTCGGGCTGCTCCGGGCCGCGCACGGCGCTGGGGGCGAACGGCTTGTCCATGGCGAAGGCTGGCGCCGAGTCCATGGCTCCCACCCCCAGCCCGTAGCCCACCCCGAGGTGCGGGGCCGCTCCCCGGCCCCCTTGCCCTTCCCCACCCTCCCTTGAAAATAAA
>JANHGN010002346.1:9041-37134 GCA_024605025.1 Megaceryle maxima
AAAATTACCCCAACAAAAGATTATTAAATAGGTTTTTTTCAGAAAAAAACATTGGGTTGTGTTTGCTAATCTCCCAGGTCTTTTTTTTTTTTTTTTTTTTTTTTTTTTTCCAAAAAGTCACAAGCTAAATAAAAAGGTTTCTTGTGGTTGTTGCATACTGATGGGGGATGATCAAGCAGTGTTTGCCTATCAGTTTATCTACTTTTTTTTTTTTAAACAGCTATCCTTTCAACGTCTTTGGTTCCTAACATGTTTATTGAAATCAGAAATTAAGTTTATGTTAAAAGAAGCATGTTGTTACTAAAGTGGTAGCCAACAACTGGCACTTTTGACTTTCAGTCCTTTTACATCACTTACGAAAATAAAACTGTATTTTGGCTGATTGTTTTGAAGTACAGCTCACATTTTTCTGGTATCATTTAAGCTACAACCTGCCCTATGAAAAAGATAGATGTAAAAGTGTCTGGCAGCTTGAAACAGGGGAAAGCTTAATTGGGTTTAGAGTTATTAATAGAATGTGCTGTATTAAGAAAATGCCCTTGCCATATAAATATGGTTATTACGATTAAATTATTTATTCAGCAGTTGGTGTGCGCCCGGGATTCCTATATTTTGAATGATTCATATTTTTGCAGAGAAGTCATTTTCACATTTCTTTTAATGTGATGTATAATTTTTTACTTTTTTAAAAGCAGGAAGCTAACTATTCTTAAATAATACACATTGTTGGCATTATATTAATTTAATGGAACTATCGTTTCATTTGTTGTGTGGATACCAGATCCCCTCAGATTTGCTGCTGAGTTTTAACACCTAAATCATTTACAACACAACGCCCCTATATTAATTCATGCTAAATAATCTTAAGTAGAATGTTTGTATTGACTGTTGTAATAAGCTCAAGATGTCATTGCAGAAATATATGTTGGGTTATTTACCTTTGTTTCTCAGCACACAGTAAATGGTGTAAATGGTGGTGTAAATGACTGTAGAACTTTTCCCCTTATGAAAAATTTTTAGAAATACACTTTAGTTCAGTAGGTTTTGTTTAGAGATTTTTTTCCTTGCTGAAGGGTCTTTTTTTTTTTTTTTCCTCTTCTTGTTTTGATACGATCTTGCCAACTCTGATTCACTACACTTGTCTAGCTTCAAGATTTTTCAGTGGTGCGTTTGATGTAAAATAAAAAAAAATCCAACCTTAAAACCCCTGCATAGATGCATTCTGCTTTTTCGTTAGACCTCTCACTGTGACTGGCACTGAGTATCAGCATTATTAATAATTGTAGGGGGACCAAGATGTAGGTAGTCATAGAAATGAACTATTCTCTTATGGCGGCAAAACTCATTTGGAACAAAAGTGAATCCTGATGTTAAGTAGTAGCTTTCTGTGACAAAGTCTTTATATTTATTGTTTTAATAAATGAAAGGATGCTTTTAATCCCTGTTCCTCTCACTTAATTTTTTGGAATTGTAAACTGATTTAAAAATCAGTTCATCTAAATGTGGATCTAAAATTTTCCACAGATATTTTAATTTAATGTATTCACTTTTTATGACATCAGCTAATTCCACTTATTGTCTGCACATAAACATGACAAGTTGTCATTTTAAAAGTTATTGCATTACAAAAGCCATAAAGTAGAAATGATGGACTCCTAATTCTGTTTCCTGGCTCTTAATTCTTGGTTTCTGAATTATACAACCTCACATACTAACAAAATTATATTTGTATATATATAGACATACATATGTGTATATATATGCATAAGACAGTCAGGAGTTTTGGATGAAGACCTTTAATATGTGTATCACGATTTAAAAGAAAAATGCAAAAGTGTGTTTACAAAAAGTTCCAGCACAAGTTATGGAGGCTGAATATTTGAGCTTTTTGTGAACTTCAAAGAAATCTCACAATGTCTTGTTTTTTTTTTTTTTTTCAGTGGGTACACTCTTTACTACGAATCTGTGCCATCATCAGTGTTATTTCTGTTTGTATGAACACTCCAAAGACATTCGAGCATTATCCTCCTCTCCAATATGTGACATTTGCTCTTGATACTCTGTTGATGTTTCTTTACACTGCAGAGATGATAGCAAAAATGCATATCCGTGGGATAGTTAAGGTAAGCATTTAAGCAGTATTCTACATGTGCGTAAGAAAGTGATCTGAATATATGCTGGTGTCATTTGATCTTTGTTTTTTAATTTCTCAGTTCTTATTGCTGTCCTTTCTAACTGCAGGCAACACCATGGTGTATAAATGGAAAAGACAGATTGACAAAGATGCAGCTTTACTGCCTATTTTATCTCCCCAAAATACAATATTAACATTTATGATAATAGTTTCCTACCAAGAAATAGATACTTTAATTGTATTTATATAAAGAATGAAAGGAAAAAATAAGCTACATAAACATTAGCAAGAATATTTTCTAAATTTCTAGAGATGCATATATGGACTTAGAACTTTGATTTTCATTTCAGAAGGCTGGATGTGGTGTTGTGTGGTTACTTTATTTAAATAAGAACATATGTCCTACTGTGAGGTAAATGAGAAAGTTCTTTTGCTTTGCTGATTTTTTCCTTCATATAATGCATGTTGGTAAACAGATGCTTCTGTTATCGTATGTTTACTGTTGTTACTAGACTAATTTTAGTAGTATGATATTGGAGAATGTAAGACTACAGAATTTTTTAGTAATCGTTATTTTGTAGCATTATTTTACTGATTGTTTCCAGTCTTCTGTAAAAATAAACAAATTCACCTTATATACAGAAAATCCATCTGCAGATCTTTCTGACAAGACAATTATGTCACTCTTGCACAGAATAGATAATCACTGTGTTTTCCTTCCTTTTCACTCCTGAAAGGTGTGGTGACTCCAGAGCATTGTACTCAGCTCTTCAGTTTGTTCTGCATTTGCAGATAGCATCTTTTCTTAACTGCCAAATGAAGCTATTATGTCATAATATTTAATGAAGTATCATTAATATTAATATTTTTTTAAGTTTACCAAAAGAAGATGATTCTGAGAAAAATCTTCATCTGTTGCATGAGACCGGTGTAATTCTTTGTGAAATGCTATTTGTGGCTGCTACCTGTACTCTCTTCTTCAGAAATGTCCATTAAACAGGTGAAGATGAAGACACTGAATGGGGAATTAGGGATCATCATGCACAGCTGAGCAGCACAGGAGTAACCAGTTACTATTACAACCAGTATAGACTTTACAAAGGAATGGACATGTGGATATTAATGCAGAGAGAGGGAAGGGTGACCAACAGTGTCACTTTGTACAAAGCTTGACTTACATTTGTGTATAGAAATACCAGCTGTACTCAGAGTTGACACCTAAGGGCTATGAATAATAAGTTGCTGTATATTCTAACATCTTTCACTGGGTTGTTTAAATATGTGGGTTTGTAGATATAGAATAGAATAGAATAGAATAGAATAGAATAGAATAGAATAGAATAACAGAATGATCATCTAGTCCAACTGTTTGACCAATTCAGGGCTGACCAAAAGTTACAAGCATGTTATTAAGGTCATTGTCCAAATGCCTCTTAAACACTGATAGGCTTGGGGCTTGACCACCTCTCTAGGAAGCCTGTTCCAGTGTTTGGCCAACCTCTCGGTAAAGAAATGCTTCCTAATTCCAGTCTGTACTTCCTCTGAGCCATTCCCATGTGTCTTGTCACTGGATACCTCAGCACCTCACTTTCCACTCCCCTCCTCAGGAAGCTGTAGAGAGAAATGAGGTTGCCCCTCAGACTTCTTTTCTCTGAACTAGAAAAACCCAGAGCCACTTCTCACAGAATGAACTTATCTTTGATTGTCATGGGATTCAACTGAACTTTACCACAAATCAGTATTTCTGTAAAGGCCTTAGGAATTTAGATGCTAATAAACTTCTGAGCCATGATGAATGCAGAATTTTAGTCCAGCGAGAGACCCAATTTATGGAGAATGTAGACACTATCTACTTGAGTCCCAATTAATAACAATGTAAGTATAGCTGAGCTAAGAAGATTTTGAAAATGTTAACTTGTGTCTAATGAACACCTTCTGAAGGCAAAGGAGAAATTTACTTCCTTTGCTTCCCAGGGGTTTTTAGAAATGGAAAGTAGTTTCTGAAAGTCCTAGCCTTTTGTCTGTGAAATTTTCTGTTTTCCCTGAATAAACTAAGTGACAAAATAAAGCCACACATCCATCCAAGTATTTTGTTACCCCAGAAGGAAAGCTTAACTGAAATCTTGCTGTGGCATCGTGTCTTTTCTTACTCATATTTTGTTCTGAACAAATGCTGCCCTTCAAAATCTGGTTGCCTGTGCCTTGTGAGTGATGGTTATTGCTTGTTCCATTTGTGAAGACAATTAATACAGAGGAGTCTTTCAATTGCAAGGGCACTGCTCACATAGGTATCCACCACCTAAAAAGAAAACAGATACTGACATGTTTAGATAAGGAGCACAAAATAAAATATTAAAGAAACAAGAAGATGACAAAATAGAATATATCTCATACAGGATCTGATGTCCTTTTGTTTTCAAAACAGTATATTGTTATTCTTTGTTATTGCTGTCATACACCGTTTGCTTCTAATAGGTGTTAGGATAGATTATCTCCTCTGGAAGAATTGAAATGTGTATAAATGTGCAGTGTAACGGATTATATTCAGCATATAGGCACTACCTGGAAAGAAAGGACTGAAAGGCTTGTGATATGACGATCATATTATAGTTTTGGTATTTCAGGCTATTGTTACTTGTCATGAACAAGTCAACTACTGCTAAATATGTCTATCTTTACCTTGAAACTCTTTTTTTAAAAACTAAATACAGGCTATAATTTCTTTTTAAACACAAAATTATAGGACAGCCTGCCTAACATTTGCTGGCCTCATTGTATAAAATGTATGTACAGAGTTTTATATGTGATAGAGAGGGGTAACTAGACTAAGTCAGTTTGTTTCTTGCAACATATTTTTATGCCTGTATTCTAAATTATGTTCTAAGTTGAAGAACGATGGCCTGAGATAGAGCTCACTGTGAAATGATAGAGTAGATCAGGAAATTCCTATGTACACAGTAAGTCTATTAAGTCTATTTCAAATAGGTGAAGTCAGTAAATACCACTGACTAGAGAATAACTTTCTTGAATACTACCTGGTGTTCAAGTTAATAGCTTGATGATATTAAAAGTTAGGTGTTCATTACTTCATCAAGCAAATTTTTAAGTAGTTATAAAGAGAAACTAACATGTCTTACTATTTTGCTTTATGTGTAATGAGCAAATAATTTGAATATGGATTTCAGTCTTGAAAATATGCTGTAATAACTACAGCAATATTTTAATATTATTTTTTAAAGGTTTTGCATTCCTAGATATGCAAGTTTTCATAGTTAAATATTTTTTTTCTTCAACCTGTCTATGCAGATCAGACATTTCAGTGATTGCAGAGCATTGCAAATTCTGTTCTCTGAATATCACATCCAATAATGGATGATGTGACATAGCTACATCAATATTTTCATGGGAATAGGATATGAAGCATGTTAGCAAAGGTATATTAAATTGTGTTACAGACACATGTTAAAAAGACTTAATGTTTTAGAAATGAAAAATTGTTATCTCTTTAAAAGTAATTGAAAAAAATCAAAAAGATTAATGGTAAATATCACAGACATTCTGCACATTAAAAAAAGCTGTGGAGCATGTAAAATAAAAAAGGCCATTGTAATAAAATGGTGAATGAGGTTCTTTTAGTGTTACCACATGCATATTAGTTTTTTGTCTTAGACCTAGAAACATTAAAGTATGGGTCTACTTCAGGGGTGATGGAAGATAAGAATAAAGGCCAGTAGACCTCTTGACTTTAACTTGTTAGAACATGTAAACATGTATGTGGGGAAAGGCTGTGTGTTGACACAAATTTTTAATGAGATTTAATGACATCAGAGTAGTGTGGATTTTAGGAATAGGAATATTTTGATTGAATGAAATCAAACTTTTATTTTTAATTATTTTTCAAAATAGAGGATGAACAGTAGCCATCACTGTCATGGATTTAAAAGTCTCCCAGTCCTAATGTGATGTCTAATCTCATCATTCATTCAGCTCAGTGAGCAATTCAGGGATGTTTCAAGTGATAACTTTATTTTAAAGTTTATTTTTTATTCTCTCATGTAAGTTGGAAATGCATTAACTTAGAGCATCTTCATGGTGTAATGTTTTCCCCAGCTATACTTAGGTATGTCTCCTCAATAGATATAGGCTGAATCATAGTATCCTGACACAGAAAGCTCCACCAGTACCAGGGTGGCTGAACAGCACAACATGGTATCAGTGTTTTAGTAGAAGTCAGGGCTCTGTTTTATGTTGGTACAACAAACAGTGGTGGGTTTGTTATCAACCAGTCTCTCACAGAATGCATGCACAGAATTGCCTCTAACGATCACTTTTTTATTATGCACATAATATTTTATTAAGTCAGAAATGCTCTGTGTTACTTGGAGTTTATCAGGAAACCTATAATAAGGTGATTACCCATAATACCTGATGTATGAAGATGTGCAGACATAGACAAAGTCTAGGTAAGTGACTAATTTTGATTCATTGGGAACATAAAAGTGGAACCTCCATGTTGACCTGGAATTTATTTTATTGCCTGCTAGTGGTGATTTGTATTTGTATAAAGAATCTAAAAGTTTTAACGTGTGCAACCATAATATACTTTGGTCTTCTGAATGAAATTACAGCCTTCTAAGAAATAAATGCAAGTTTGGCCACTGCAGTGCCGTACCATGTACCAATGTATAATATATTTAGTGCAATGATAAAAGTTACTGAAGTCAATTTGACATTGCTATTTTCATGTTCTCTTTAGTTAAAAATTCACTTTCTTCAATTGATCCTAGATTTGTTTGCTTAATCTTTATTTCCCAGAATGTAAATAGAGTTCAGTGACTCTTTGGGTCTGATTTCTTTCATGTCTCAGGCTTCTTGGTCAGAAAGAGCTCATCTGTATTCAGCTGCTTCACGGAAGTATTAAGTAGATCAATCTCCTTCACTGTATCTTGAAAAAGATTTAAACTGATCTCCCAATTACATGCAGTTTATGTCTACCGTGTAACTTAATAATTGATTGGCAGGCTTCTGAGACCACCAGCTTAGAACCTAACTGACATGACTCACAGGCCCCCAGAATTAAAGCTCACATTTACATGAGCACTCGTATGTCAGAAACATAACTGTATGTGCTTGACATAGGTCTATTCATTGATTCAAAGAAAGTTTCCCAGATGATCTCCTTGTTTGAAAAATGGAGGTGGGGTGGAATAGAGAAATGAAAGATAACTCTAAAGCCTAAAACATTTATGATATTAGATGAGCATCAGACTGCTGAAAGAAAGCAGAGAGACTTACTTGTGGCAGAAAGACTGTATTTCTTTTAATCTATGTGATGCAAAGACTGCTTTCTGCTTTCTAATAAGGTGTCTTCTGAAGGTCATCTCACATGAGTATGAGTAAGGCCAGGATACCTTACTTTAAAAGTATCTTACCTCTATCAGAAGTTTTACTTGCAACCTTTGTGTTAGGAGATGGAATAAGGAGATAGAGAAATATTCCAGGTAAATTGCTTGTATTAAACACAATTGCACTGGTGACATTATATATAATAAAATAACCAAAGAGGAGAATGTTCCAAACTCTGAGAAACTTTGAGGAAACTATGTCCATGATATGAACGAATTCACATCCACTATGACAAAAAGGAACCAAGTAACAGATGTCTCAGGTGAAAATTCAGCCTTTAGGGAATGAGAAGTGAATGAATATTGTTTCACTCCATGCACACTGTGAGAGAGTATGTGAAATTATCTTCATTATACCTCATCCTCACCTTGGCTTCTAATCACAGTCATGATGGTATCAGAAAAGCTACACTGAAATTATGTTGTGAAAAGGAGACATGGTTTATCCCATTTCTCTGTTAAAAGAATAACATCGTAAAATAAAAACTGAGAGTTCCCCCTCATGTCTGTTAAAAAAGCCTAGTTGACAGTTATTTTAGTATCATCATGCTGAAAATTAGACATTTTTTTAATATAGCACAAGTAGCACATTGAATTTAATAGAAATGTCTTTCTTCTCACTGTTCAGTTGTGACATAAGTCAGCTAACAAAGGATATTATACAAAGTCAGAAGTAATGGTCCTTGACATTTCCCCCATTGTTAAATCAATTACATTCACAGCAAAACTTTTGTGCTAACTGAAGTAGTTGCAAGTGGATTTGTTAGACTTTATTTCAGTAGCACGGAGCACTATTCACTGAGTACAGTACTCCTGCAAGGGGCTGAAATGAACAGTTGCACCATTAGCTTTCCACTGTATCGATGAATTCATGCAGGACCTGAAACAAAACATCTACCAACACAGTCACTGAGCAGTGGGAGCCATTTCCTTTCCTACTGTCTAGAACTTAACTAGCTGAAATCAGTGACTTTCAGCATGTTGGGTGTTCCCAGGCAGCATTAGCCCTATGCACATTTTCCTTGGCGTTTTTCTGGTATGTGCTTTGGTTGCTCTAGTTGTTGTCTGTCTGCTCAAGAGGAGAGAATTGAGGCTGGAGCAGGATGGAGCCTTATCCCTGAGCCATGTAGGCTTGACTCTGCCAAAGTAAGGAACTTTCTGCCTATAGTGCAAGCAGCATGAGGTGGAGATGCTCTTTTTATGCTGTAATTAAATACTCTGCTTACCATTATCTAAACTGGGGTCGGCAACTGTTTCCAGTAGCAGCTGATGCCCATTTGCATATTCTGATGCTTTTTTATCTTTGCTTGCACAAAACAGTTTTTTGGGCTTATATTTGAAACACTTTTAGTAGGATTCATCAGTGCTAATTTGAGTGTTGGCAATTGTCTATCTTTAGTTGTTTGTGTCTAAAGGAGGCTCTTCCAAAAGGTAATTGTTCTGGCCTGGTTTTCTCCATTGACTGAAAAGGAATCTTAAAGTACCTAGGCTGACACGGGGCCTTTAGGCATTTCACAGTCAGTGATTACTCTTAACTCGTTATTATAGACTGCGGCCAAGAGTGGGCACTGCAGAAAGTTTACAGACAACTAGCTGCCACCTTCTTCTTTAACACTTTTGGCATTAACTCACTATGCTTAAATTAATTTCTTCATAATCATCCTAATTCAAAAGTGTGACTTGAGGTGTGGATTACAGAACTGTTGTTTACTGTACCTTATTACAAGTATCTGTTTTATCACCTTTTCGGTACTTTTAATATTAAACACTCCATCTTTATCTAAGAACAATGGAGAAATTACAGAATTAATTTAATCCTTTTGATAAATGATGGAAATACTAATTGAATTGAGGTGAAACACTGTCAGCTGGCTCACCAGCTTTTAGTAACTTTGTCAAGGGAGTTTCTGCTGCATTACAGACAAAATGGAAGATGGAGATTCTGAAATTAATGTGCTGTGTGACTTCAGATATGCTTTATACCCCATGGCATATAAATGAGTTAAGGATCAGGAAGATGTGTTGTTTTCAAAGGTCAAGTAGTAAAGCAGAATGTGTCTCCTGTCATCCTGTGTCAGCATGCTCTGATGTGCTCATGATGTCTGGTTGTGAAAGCTCAGTCTCAGCATGTGCAAACAGGACTGAGAACCTCAACTGGAGGGCAGGGTTATAGCCAGTGGAATCAGTGGCAAGGATGAGAAAATTATGAGATGCTTTGATTAAGCAGGATGTAATTAGATGGAGGGAAAAAACCGAAAATTACTTACCTGTGGTAGAAAAAAGCTCATAGAGCAAACATGAAAAAAGACCCAGTTCATTTAAGATTATATTTTCCCTTTTGACTCGACTTCATGGGATTATAAAGTGAAAATTATTTGTCCATGTGACAAATTATTTTATATACCTATATTAAAAAATGAGAATTCGATACATTGTATAATGCTCTGGAAGCCTAGACATGCAGTGTAGGTCCCATACTGTTCTGTGCGGGCAAAAATTATATTATTTCAAATTGTCTTAAATTTTAACTTTAAAAGTACTGGAGCATTTTGGTGTTAGTAGCTGTGATTGTTAGGTTTAAATATTATTTCACAGCAAACAATATTGATATCTATTCTTTGAATAAGATACTCAGTCTACAGGAGTTGATTCTTTTGTCTCACCTCTTTCCTGTGTTTCTTGCTGTTCTGCTAAGTGCATATGCCCAGTGCAAGGACATCTGTTCTGAGCCTACTGCAATCCTGTTGCTAGTAAAATGTTCTGATGCTGTTTCCAGTCACAGGAAATTAAAAAAAAAAAAAAAAAAAAAAAAAAAAGTGATTATCATGAAGAAAACAAATACAAAGTTGCCTGCAGTGTGCTGCTAGTTGGGTGTTACTGCCTGTGGGCCAGGGAAGGTTAGAGACCATGGCACTAGAATATACGCACTTGTTTCTATGGTTACTTGAGCCTGGTTTTGTAGGAGTGTTTATTACAGGAAAGTAATGACTCATATTACACAGTGGGGCTTTTTGCACCATTTTTGCATCAGAATATTAGAAAATCAAAGGCATTTAAATTAGTTAGTGAACTTACATAGGCAGTATTTCTAAAATAAAAATGGTGATTTTTCTGACCGATCAATGGGTCATAGAAATTTTTAATAGGAAATTCTTTTGGGGCATGGATTGGACTATGTGTCTGTGATCAAAATTCAACCGTTAAGTTACAAAGAAATAATATACAACTTAATGACTTTCATAATGTATTTAGAAGTTGTTCTTTCAATGTACAGACCAATTAGATGAATGACACTTTTCAGTAATGTTTATTTTTTTTCCCTAATACCAATCTGAAGGATCATTTTAATGTTTTTCTGCATGAAAGCAACCATTTTTGAAAGATTTTTTTAATAGTTTGCTTCATGTCAACATGAAATGACACATGTAGCAGAGTAACAGTGAGTCAACATATTGGGTAACATGTTATGTATTCAGGTAGAAGAAGCAGTAACTTCATCCCTGATGTGCCTTTCTTTGTTGAAACTTGCATTTTCAGGGAAGTCCACTATAATTAAACAATATATTTTTATTTTATTTTATGCCCATGTTGTCTTCTCTCTTTAATTTGAGAGCATAAAAGAATTCATCAAGAAGAAAAAATCTTAATGACATCCAAATCCCTGTGGAAGGGAATAAAAACATTTCTGTGAAGCTGTATTTTAATGAAAATGATGACATTTGCGTGGGGTTTTTAAGGCAGTAAGCTCAATGTAAAATTTCATTTCAGAGTATTGTGTTCTCCACCACAAATATAAATATTGCTTTCTTACAGCTATACTAAGATTGCTGTTTCAATAAACTTTTCCTGGTCTCTGTAGTAAAAAAAGTAGATTCTTCAGCTTTTAATAATGCTGATTGTCAAATAATAAAATCCTCTTTCTGAAAAGTGCCGCCTTCTTATCTATTCCAGCTTTTGTCATTGTGGTTTGGTTTTTTTTGCTGTCAAAGGAGAGCTGTGAATGATTATAAATATGAGTTTTGTCATATTAGATGAGACTGCTTTCCTGTCAAATCTCCCTATTCAATCTCCAGACAATATTTCATGTTTCGCAGTGAAAGTTTTCACTTTGAAATATTTGAATCCAAGTCCACCCATTACATCCCACCACAAACACTGAAGCTGGGGAAGGGCAGAATACTGCTGGATGAAGCATAGCATTGATTAACACCCATCACCTTCTCAAGGCTGCAGAGTACTTCCAAACATGAGCAGATGTGCGTGCATGTGGAACTAGATGTAGAACTGGAGTGTACCCCAAGGAACTGTCATCTTGAGGAGATTGTCTTAAGTGCACACAACTAGAAAAAGAGTTTTGCTTGGAAGGCACCTAGGTGATTTGGACCAGCCTCTTAAAGCAGCGCCTTAATTTGGTTATCCAGGGTCCTACCAAGCTGAACCTTGAAAGTATCCAGCAAGGGAGATGCTAGCCCTTCTCTGGGCAATGTTTTCCAATGTTTAATTGTTCTTGTGGTTAATATTTTTTTTCTGTGCACTTCTTGGAAACAGTGAATGCTCTTCCAGGTAGGGAGATCCTATTAATCCTTTCCCTGATCAGCCATTTTTAGATTGGCTGAACCCTTAAGACATCCAGGGGAGCCGAGTGAGGTAGCAAGGCAGTACTGACGGCACCGAATACATCTGGTTAGCGAGCAGATGGAGAGGGAAATGAAGTTCAGGCTTTCAGTGTAGTAACCCATAAAATCTCTCTGCAGGGCAACCTGCCACCCAATGGGAGCACTGAAGTGGTATATCAAGGAAGCAGCAATGTCATACACCAGCGAAGCTCCCTTTCCCACATGTTCTGTAGCTATACCTACCATCAGGTATTGATAAGAAGGTATTAGCAGCTGTCCTCTTGACTGTATATGAAGGCTGTGCCTGGCAGAGCTGAATAGTGGGCAATCTGAATTACCTGATCCTGAAGAGAACTGAGATGCTCTACAGTGATTTGGCTGATAGGGGAGGGTGTTTAGAGACATTCCTTTCCATCATTTTGTGGAAGTGGTTTTTCCCCATAATAGTTTTTGTACTTGAAGAAGGGAATGTTGTGTAATGGTTTCATGTTTAAACCACCAGTTCCCCCCCTTAATTTACAGCAAACACTGTTATAAGATTTTTAGCAAGTAAAATGGTCCTTGTTTATCAGTTTGAAAGTCTTGACTCTTGTTTCATTTTTGGGATTTTTTTTCTTCCTTTAAAGACTCCTTGGTATTTTTATTTTTTTTTTTTTAAACCTCTCAGTACAATATGAAACATTAAATACTAAGTTTGGTGAAGTTAATAACATAAATGAACAAAAAGCTAGTAAAAATACATGTGAGACTGTTCTTTAATGAATGAAATAGCCTTACATCTTCATTGGTAATTCCTAAAATTCACTTTTTTTTTTTTTTAATTACTGCAAATGAAGTAGAAGTAGTGATTATAGTAGTGATTATAGTAGTGATTATAACTTTTTTTTTTTAATAAGAAGAGATTGGAATTGTGTGTGCTCTGTGTCTGTAATGTGCATGGAATCACCCTCTAATCCAAAGGAGGAGCAAGAGCTGTGTTTCATACACTATGTAATGTGTTACTTGGAAGCATCTGATGATGGAGCAGTTCAGTACAATACAGGAGTAGTTACATATTGAACTTGTTTAACTCAGTGATGATGAAGAGATATTACACCCACTATAAGCATTTAGAGTTAAGCTTCACACAGCAATCCTAATTCCATTGCCTGTTACAAATCAATTGCTGTTACATTAATATATTTTAAGTAAGTTCCTTCACTGTGTATGAAGACACTTCATGAGAAAAAGAAGACATACAGAAATGAGAAACTATGTCATGCCCCCCTTATTCCTTTTTAATTTTTCCCCAAAAAATAGAAAAAAATATTGGTTCATTTTGAAGCAATAGTATCACTGTTGCAGACGGCTGACTTGGAGGTGACCACCCATTTTAAAATAGGCCATTTTTTCTTTGGTAATTAACAGGTTTTAGCAAAGCAGTCTGCAGTTTCCTTCATTTCCTGCAGGGATCATCAGGTTAGGCAGAGTGCTCCCTTGAGCTCTGATTTAATTTTCTGTCCCATTCCCACCTTCGTGCCCTGCGGTGTTTGAGTGGAGTAGGGAATGGGTGAGTCTTGTTTCCCTAACTCAGCTGTGCCCTCTCTTCTAACTTGCTCTTTTTGCATTATAATGAGCATACCAGAGGGGTGAAAACTGGTACTGCTGAATTCTGATTCCCTCTATTCCTTCTATTTCCTCCTGTGCATTTATGCTGCTCCTAAAATGCCCATGAATGTCAGCATCCACCCCTTAATTCTTATTTGTAGTGCTACACAAAGCAGTCCACAGACGGGGTGAGCCGAAGAATTTGCTAGAGCTGTTTACCACCACATGCAGGATCCAGTGAACATGATGGAATAGCAGAGTAGTTGTTTTTTCCTGAGCTGGTTTCTATCATCTTTCAGCTATCCTGTTTGTAAGAGACTGTGAGGAATAGTGGGGTGCTAAGGTTCTCCTAATAACTGACTCAAGACTACAGGGCCCCTTTCCAGAGTAGAGGATGATAAATCTGATTACTCAGAGCAAATGTCATATCCCTTCTTTTATTTAGCTTTCCCTCAGAAGCAGCTGGAAAGAGGCAGGAGGGAGGGATTCACAGGACAGGTTGTAGTCAGGGATGAGAGAGGAAGAAATTCCTGAAGGCAAGCAGGAAGGCAGAGGAGGCTTTTCCCTTGCAGGGATTTGCTCTTCAAACTGAGGTGTTCCTGAGATGTTAAGACATAAGCAGGACAGAAATTCCCTAGGAGGTGACTGTGCTATCATATAGCTAAACTCTTTACCTTGCCCATGAGATACTGAAATGGCTTAAAAAAATTAGCAGACATAATCAGTCTTCTAGCAGATTGCTTTTTGCAATTCAGATGATCATTTTCTAGAGCATTTTATTTTCAGCAAGTTTGATATTGGAATAAACTTTTAATAAAAAATTTAATTCTCACTGATTTTCTAGTGTTAGTTAAACTGTAATGGCTCTCATGGGTTGACTATCTCGGGTGTTACTGATTCTGTCTGTGAGTCTGTCTGTATTTTCTGTTGGCTCACATTTCTAACAAGTGAGGTCTTATACATTTTTTTTTAATGTGAACCTGTGTAATGACTATAGGGCATCTAATGCTGGCAATTGTTTTATCTTTAATGCGCTGGTTACACCTGAGAAAGTCTGTCTTCTGTCATTTCAGTGCTGCCAGTGGGGTATTGATACTGCACACAGAAATAAAAAATGAAGAAATGAGCTAATACATTTTATTCAGTTAGTGTAATGGTGCTAAAATTAGTCAAAAACTGGTGAAATAAAGAGAATGCAGGGAGAAGGGTGGAGATTCATTTGTTGGTCCTATTTTTGAATAGGTAAAGAAACACTACGTTCTTATGCTGAACTTGCGGTATTCTTCCTTAATTATGGCAACATTGCTATAGAAAATTAAGTTCTATAGAGCAGAGAATATTTTAATTAGAGACCTTTATGTCAACTTTTTCTGTTCTTTTGGGATGTCAAATTTCAGATTAATTGAGATTTGCATCTCTAAGGGAGAGGCAGACTTTTGATCCATTCCACATGTGTGGTTTACAAAAATAGCCATTTCTGTGGTTGTGTACTAGCCTAACAATGATGCTGACCTGCCATAAATAAATACTGAGGGAAGAGACAGAAGCATATGAAGAGAAACTGTTTGGAGAGACTAGGAAGGGTATTACAAAATAATCAATAGGCCTTTAATTAAGAAAGAAAAGATTGACCCATCTAACAGCTAGTCAGAACTGGTGCTTTGGACTTCAGAATTTTTCTGTATCTTAAAAATACTTTGTGTTTAATAGCAGTTAGTTAGCTTAGTCCACTGAATTTGAGTGGCACCCCTTAGTTTACCTGGGAGAGGCATTAATTGTGGGCATGATTTACTGTGCAAAAGCCTTCCAAGAACTATCCCAAGCTTGCAGTGAACTGGCATCCACTGCTTTGTTAGAAGCAAATGATTTTCTTGTCTAGATAGACTAATGTTAAGTCATGTTGCTCGGAGAAGCTTTCTGTACTTGCTGTACATATTAAAGAATCCACTGTATGCAGCAGGGAGTCAGTGACTTTTATGACTTTAAGAGGTTTGGATTAGGTCTAAGCCTGAGGTTTCTGGTCTACAGTGCTAATCCTTCATCTTTTGCAAATGTTAATACCATGTTTCAAAGACTTATAAACCATAACGTAAGTGGTCTGGGGCAGTGCATTCACAAAAAAAAAATCCTAAAACAAACCTCAGTACTAATTCTCAAATTTCAGCAGACATGATGAAAAAAGGTTAAGGGAATAACACATTGCAATACTTCAGCTATTTTAGGTAAGATGTCACCAGATGTATTTAGATTTCATCTATCTGTATTCCTTTCTAAGTCTGCGAACAGGCTGCCATTGACCATGAGTGTGGAATTCAGTCCAAGGCTTTTTTCAAATGTGAATTAAACTCATTGCTCGTTGCTATTAATATGTGAGTGGTAGCCTATGTTTATTAAGAATTAGATTTTTCATGGAAGTAGCATTAAAAGTCAATTACTAAGATTCATACTAAAAAGTATATTCTGATTTTTGCATTAAGCAGGATGTGGTCCTGCCTTATAAATGCTTCCAACAGCAAATAACATCCCATATGCCAATACACGGTAGAAAAGCGTGAACGATTTCCCAACATGTCCACTGCCAGCCAAATGAAAAACGTGAAAATGATTTAGCCAGAAGCCTCCTTACATGCAAAGCAGAAAGAGCCAGAACCTCCCTCCAAGTAAGTAGTCTGTAAAGGTGTATTTCAGGTGCCCTAAGTTTCCGTGGGTGATCCAGTGAAAGCTTCCCTGACAGGGAGGAAGGATATAGCGGTGGCAGCTGGCCTGATGTGACAATAAGAAATGAGGTGGTGGAGCAGCTTGACTGGTGAGAAGACTGGAAAGGGTCATGGTGTTTTCCTTTGTAAGGAGAAAAGAGCAGAGCTGCTTCAATCATTCACAGTCATGGAGAGAAAAAGCAATTTCTAAAAAAAGATTTGGCTTTTAGTGAGTACTTAACGGGTTATTTAGAGGAGGGTGGATACAGGAACTGATGCACAAGTTCATGGTCAGATCTGTACACTGCAGCTTGGGGAAAACTTTTTTGCTTTAGACAAAGGGTGCTTAAGAGAAGAAAAGTAAGTTTCAGAGTTCTTCAGGGAGAGAAAGACCTGTCAGCATCTTTGTTCAGAGCTGCAATTGAAGACTCAAGTTGCATGTTGATGCAAATCTCACTGAAGATTGTTCACTAAGAGGAAAAGAAGGGAAGAGAGAGAGGTTTAGGGTGTTGGTAGCTGATCTCCACAGACAAATATGCATCTGCTTCACAGTTACTGAACATAACCACTGAACACACAGAGTTTGTTCAGCACTGAGTGAAGAGCTACTAATTAGCTCAGATGTTACTTGGGGAACTAAGTCTACTTTTTTCAGGAAGCACAGGTTAAAACGTGATACAAGAGTTCCTGTTCTGTGCTTGCCTGATTTGCAGTCTTCCACCTCGTCATTCTTGAATTGAGAGCTTTAATGTTCATGTGTTAGGAAATGCTCCATCTGAAAATGACATTCTCTGTCCTTTATTTCTGATTTGAAAATCACTTACTGTATTTTCCTTACATCCTTTGTTCACTTCTGCCCTGAAGAATTTCTTCAACTGAAATAAAGCCTTTTTAAAAAATATATGTATTTTGTCTCTATTAACAGAGTATATCTTGTTGTCACCTACTGCAAGGAATGTTAAATCATTTTTAGGATAGTGTATGTCACTGAAAATATTAGATTGAAACAAAACGCCTTGGCTGTGCTTTTACAATCAATGAAAAGGCTGAGACATTTAAAAACAAATACAGGTTGCCTGAAATAACTATCACTGAGATAAGAAACAATGTGTATCATACCAGGAATCACATAACAGGCCAAAGTCCAGCAGTGTCTTCAAGATTCTCGAGATGTGACAATAATTTTTTTCCCTAGTTATAACTATGAAAAGTTAATGTCAAACACTGTAATTTGTATCTGAGCCAATAGACAGAGAAAAGGAACCAGACTTTTTTCCAAAAGGAAAAAGACTGTATAAGGCAGGGGAGTGTATGTTCAGTCCATTGGGAGAAACCTCCTTTGGAAAGGGGTGTTTATGTGCCCTGAGATGCACTGTGAATGCCTCTGCATATGTTTTTACATGGAACTGGGATATCCCCTTTCCCTAGGTCTAGTCTTGTCTAGTCTCCCTTTTAACAAGCTGCATCTGTCTATATGCATTGATCCCCAACTTCATCCATGCTCCATGTGGTACAGGAAACTATCTCTCAGTCATAATCCACCTAACACGGATTTTTTTCAGTGCAGTGGTTGAAGTGTGAGGTATCAGCAGCCCACCAAAGGAGATTTTATAGCTTGCAGTGGGGGACCTGTGTTTCATGTCATTGGGAATGGTGTGAGACATGAGGATATCTAGCATACAAAATGGAGCAGTGGTTCAGGGTAGCGTAGTATAGAGGAAACTGATCTTGGTTGCAGGCTTCTCCATGCTGCCTTTTAGGAGTGATCTCTGGGTTGCACAATCACCAAAACCATGCTGAAGTGTTACTTGAGAGAACTAGTTGAAGAAGTGTATAGCACAGCCAGAGAAGTGCTATAGCCAGTTCAGTAGTGTAAAGGTATGCTCAGAATCCTTGTGCTAGACAAGTAATGGAGTGACAAAATACCGATGTTGAAAAGGTCACCATACCTATTATTAATGAAATATAAAGAATGGTCATTTTGATATAGTAAGGAATTGCTCAGGAAACATCCAAAGAACTGTGAAAGCCTACACTGATCAGGTGGTGGTTACTGTCTAGTGTTTTTGAAACAGCAAGACTTCTTGAGCATGAAAAATGATTGCAAGATGAGGGAAAAATGAATGTAATTATTGAACTAATTGAAGCTGTTGAACAGTACTGAAGTAATTGAATGGCACAATACTAGATTGCTATCATTTTACAAATACTTTCCTGTGCGAGTATTTTTTAATGGCAAGAGTGGAAAAGTGAGTCCAAAGTTCTTGTGTGGTTTTTGATTTACAGTCAAAGTGTAAATAATAGTTTTCTTTAATAGTTCTTTTCGACACGAGCTGAGGAGAAATACGGCGCAAGAATGAAGCTACCAGTTATTCTCCCAGGAGTTGTGTTTTCATGTTTCCAGCATATTCTAGTCCAAATACTAGGCTTTTGGAGTCTTTCAGAAGTGGCATTTTTAGAAGTGTTACAGAGAAGACTTTTCTTTCTTCCAAGAACTTTTGTGTATGATATTTGTAAATCCTGACAGTAAACCAACAACAACTAAACTTTTAGCTTTTCTCTTTTTTGTAGGGTGATACCTCCTATGTAAAAGATCGTTGGTGTGTGTTTGATGGATTCATGGTCTTTTGTCTTTGGGTGTCACTGGTTTTGCAGGTAATTATTTCTCTTACCTTTTTCAATGAATAGTTCCTTAATTGTGAAAAATATATGGCAGAACCAAATTAATAATGAGTTGTGGAAACATAGCTGTATATGGGTCAATTTGTTTTTAAAAAGCTGTGCCAAATTCAGTAGCTCCCTAATTGCACACTGCAGTGTATCTACATTAAGCTGCAGCTTGTTTCCATAAACCATCTGAGTAGTCAAAAGGAAAGAGAAGTATCTTCAGAGAGCCATTTATCTCTTTCTTCCTATGACAGTTGTGCTCATTTTTCCATTGAGTCTGGTAGGATGCCAGGGTGACTAGATGAGGCAACTAAAGGGAGAAGATTCTGACGGTAGATATTTGCCAAACTATATTGACATGGTGAGTGGAGGGGTTTCATGTAATATGACCCACAAATAACAAAATCTTTTCCAAAATTCAAGTTGAAGCATAAGGGAAAAAAAACCCCAAACTTTGGAAAAAAATTTGATAAATTTTCTTAAAGAAGGGAACTCAGACGTTGCAAAAAAGTGTAGAGTGTTAAAGCACAGATTGAATTGTGTCCTGCAAGCCAATCAGTCCTTAACCATAGCCATATTTTTTGGGTAAGAACAGATTGAAGACTGTGATACTGGGCCTGCAGTAAGGTTTGTGAAAGTTCTACAATGATTGCTGTTAGGCATAACTTACCCACTTCTGACAAAGTTAAGACACATTGTAATTTTCTTCTTTATACATGGGGGAAATTTTTGTACCTTGTGTACACATGTAGAGTGAAGGTTGATTACTTACAGGTAAACACCATGGATTACCCACTTGATGACTTGACAGCTTCCCCCTCCATTTTCTTAGTACTTTAAGCAAATCTTAAACTAAGCAGGTACTCTCAGAAAGTGAGAGATGAGGATTCAAACAAGACATTTTCACCCAGTTATTAAACTAGTCTTTATAGAGTGCCTAACCTGTTGATGTATTAAGGAAATGGCTCCCTGTTCTGTGGGTTGGTTGAAATTTGTGTTGTAATTGATGAGGTCTAGGAGAAGAACATGTAGAGTTTTCTCGTGCACTTAGAATTGGATCGAGAATTTATAAGCATATTGCCACTCACAAGGCAATCTATGTATATGTAATTTTATATTGTGGTAAAATCCTTGGTGTGTAACATTAACAGATACTGATTTTCATATTTGGAAATGTAAATTATTCACTTTTAACAAAGTTGTGAGAGATTTGTGGGCTAGGACAAGTGCAGAAGCAGACAGCTGACACAAGCTTGCACAGTTGTGTTGTTTGAGACAAGCATTGTGAACATAAGCAGAGTATATTTTTGGAATTTCATTAAGGTAACTTAGAAATGGATTAAAGGATTTACTAAGACTTCTGTTTTAAAAAAAACACGGTTAAAGTGAATCATAAAATAAACCAAAAGAAGATTGAAAATTAAAATAAAAATAATGCATACTATTCATATTTTTTATAGTTCTGTAATGGAATACAAGAACAGGACAGTGTCATCAAGAAAAAAAAAAACAAAACAACAAACAACTGATTCTTTTGTTTGTAGGTCTTTGAAATAGCTGAAATAGTTGACCAGATGTCACCTTGGGGCATGTTGCGGATTCCACGACCACTCATTATGATTCGAGCATTCCGGATCTATTTTCGGTTTGAGCTGCCAAGAACTAGGATAACAAATATCTTGAAGTAAGTAAGGCTGTTATCTGAAAAACAATGTAGAAAATTCAAGTTTTGTCTTAGAAGACTGAATACACAGCTCAGAAAATGACCCTTCATCCTTACTGGGCATTTTATTAATGGGAATTTTAGTTCTGGCCAAAATATTCTTGCTATTTTACATATTTAAGGAATCATCAAGTTTCCTAGAAAATATGAAAGATGTCAAATATTTAAATAAATCTTAAAGCATTTGCCAATAAACATAGCTAGCAGTTTTCAGACAATGTCAGTAAATTCTGTTCCATTAATATGGTCACTTAATTATCAAGGCGAACACTCTTAGTAGGGTAACATTCATAAATAAAAGTACTTGAGCACATGCCCTAACCATTACAGTTATGAGTGTACATCTACTGGTCTATCTACAGAGATGCTTGCACGTTTGGTACAGCATGTAATGAATGGCAAAAGCCATGTGATGGTAATGGGAAAGAGCTTTTTGGTCTTTATTTGGTATCAACTTTACTTCATTATCCTATCTTGTCTAAGTCATTAGATACTCTTTTACAAAAGGTAGACTTTATATGTTTTATTTGTGTTTCTTTATTCCACACTTTGTAGTTTACAACTGGTTTAACTGCCCTAGTTTAACAGATTTAGAACAAAATCATGGCTCCCTTTTCTGTCTCTACATAGAGCAGTGCAGTTTTAAGGACAGATTTTCTGCAGGATGAATGTCCTGGTTTTGTCCTGGAATTGAATCATAGAATCAGTTTTCTATTGAGGAAATTTGCATTTTTCAGAAGAGTGCAGGGCCTGATTTGGTGAAACAAAGTTGGTAAGACACTTTGTTTTCATTTGTGGCTAGCATGATATGCAGGTCTCCATAGTGATCAAGGTCTTAGCAGTCTTGAGTTAGCCAGGTGCTCAAGCTAGGAGGAGTGAAAGCCAGGGCAGCTGACCCATGCTGGCCAACAGCACTATTGCATACCATATGGTATTCCATACCATAAACATCATGCTCACTGTAAAGTAGCAAGTTTACTAGGGATAGACTCTCCTCCTGCTGGCTGCTGACCCTGGAGGGTCTTGCCCATCATTCTGCTCTCAAGGCCAATGCTCCTGTTTGCTGCGACCGTCTGACTTTCATTAGAGCAGTGGTGCTTGCGGTGTTTGACATCCAGCATTCTCTGCTGGGAGCACGCAGCTCGTGACCACTACATAGGCTGAATATAATTTTGTGTACTTTATATTAGTATTAGAAGGTTTTATTATTATCTTATTTTATTAAATCTGTTACCATTTCAACCTGTGGGTCTCCTTTCCTTCTCCCAGTTCCCTTTTCTTGGGTGGAGTTAGGGGGGCCATTGGGTGATAAACAACCAGCTAAACAAAGACAATGAAATACTATTTTCTTTGTGTGAGCATATTTTTCATTTTCAGTGGAGGCTTCACATCACCTGTACATTCACTGTCATATTTGTCTTTTTGCCAGGCGTTCTGGAGAACAAATCTGGAGCGTTTCAATTTTCCTCCTGTTTTTTCTTCTCCTGTATGGGATCCTGGGAGTGCAGATGTTTGGAACTTTCACATACCATTGCGTGACTGATGACACGCAGCCAGGGTGAGTTGGCCTGTGCAGGCAGATGTGGGGCTGTTCTTTCCTTGTATATATATAATTAACTGTAGGTAGCATCAGTGGGTGTAAAATTGACTTAATAGATTAAAAGTAGTCCACCAAAATACACCAAGATAAATTGGGGAAACAAAAATATCTAGGAATTATGAAAAATGCAAATTTTAACTGCAACAGAGAGATAACAAATGGTATCATTTGGCTGCAGTCTGAGTTACAGGGACATTGACTGTGTATGTGGGGGGGTGAGAGAGCAGGAGAGCAGAGGAGGCTTTAAGAGGAGCATTATCATTTGTGGCTGATTCAGGTCACTGAATTCATCAGCTTTCACTGTATTCTCCTATCTTTTCCCAAGACATCTGGGTATGGGGCCAGGGCTAAAGTAAAGAGCAGAACTACTCCTAGAATCTTATGCCCTTTCTGGATTAAGAGGTGACTAAGACCTAATGCTCCAATTTAAAGACCCTTTTTACCCAGCCTTCAGGACATACTTGTGATTAATGTTTTATACTGGTGATCAAGTATACATCACATTTTTGGTTCATACTTAAACACAATATTAAATCAAAGTACAGTATAGCCTCTTGTCACTGGGGTGGCTCATAAAATCACCAGTAAGTATACATATACATGTCCTACTGAATTGAGGGCTTGACTGTATGCTCAATCACTATTATATTGTGAGAGTCTATTACAACTATTTCTTTGTTTTGTCCCTGTTTCTTTGGATGGGGAAATGTTAGCTCAAGAGTTGTAGTCTTTGCTTTAGTCAAAATTGAATCCTTTTATTCCTGTACTGAATTTGTCAGAAAATAATAAAAAAAAGACATTATAAGAAAGCAAACACTTCTTAACCTGCTACTGTACTGAATAAAAAGTCTGATTATTGCAAAACTCTGTGTTAAAGGTTTTTATAAACTATGGCCTATAATCTAGCAAATATAAAATAAGGTTGTTAAAAGTGGCAGATACAAAAAAGGTTACAAAATGATTTGAGAATATGTAGATATTATATGGTATTTAGTTAAATGAAAAAACCCACACTTTTTGGATCTTTACTTATTTATTTAATGAAGTAGTAAAATATGAGGCTGATCTTCACCTAGATTGGAAATGAGGTATTTTATTCTGACTTTTCCTCTTTTTTTGAGAGAAAATCTTTCTAGCACTGATTTTTTTACAGTTTTCCATAGACATGGGAAAAAAAATAGTTAAAAATTTGTTTGTGGTAATGAGATATGTGATTCTGTAATGCAATTCTGTTGGTTCAAAAAACAAGAAGTGGAATAGACAACACAAGAAAGACAGGGAATCATATAACTGCTTTTCCCTGAATTAAGCAGAAAAAGATGTGAGGTGGGAAATAATAATGTTTGCAATATGGAAAGTTAAATGTGTAAGGTTGCCCATAAAAATTTCTTCTGCATGTGTTGGGGAGCAATCTGAATAAAACATTCTTTAATTAAAAAAAAAAAAAAAAGTTTATGGAAACACCTTAAATGTAGGTTCTTGAAAGGCTGGATTACAAGAAAAGGTTAAAAGGGTCAAATATCCAGGACATAAATTAAAAATTAAAACCTGTCTAGAGTGGCTTAAAGTTGAAAAAGTGCAGAGTTAAGGAAACTTTAGACTCAAAGTTGAATATCTAGCCTTAACTCAATTTTCTTTCAGTATCATCAAATATATATATAAATCACTGTTTAAAAATTAGAAATATAGTTTAAATTAATTCTTAGGTACCTGGGATAGGCACCCTCAGAAAGTAGTTAATTACTTTTGCCATCTCCAGGTCAGACTTGTAACTTTAAATGGCTCCCATGGTTGTGTATAAGGACTACAATTACATTGAAAACCACTTTTTCCCTAGAAGTGCTGCTTCATTTATTCTGAAGAAGGGGGCTCACACAAAGAACAATATGTTTTGTTCATTGTTGCTTGACATGTGGACTTACACCTTTTACTTCTGGCATACTGCTCGTTCCTCCTCTGAAAACACTTATTTCCTTTTCTTGTCTGTAACATTCATTGTTACACCTTGTGGATGGTTATACATATCTGAGCCTTTTTAAATTTTTGAGGAATGCAGTGCAGAAGCTGTGCCTTCTTCGTCTAGCTCAGGACTGACCTTCCCAGGGCTGGCTGGACAGTTTGTAAGATAAACCAGCCTGGCCTAGGAAAATAAATATAAATAACAGTTCTGGTGCCAAAAGTGGACAATAGAGAGGCAGAGATTGGTCCAAAAGGTAGTTAGAAAGAAGGCCACTTCTGAATCCAAGAAAGTTTAGTAGTTGAGATGTAGTAGAGAACAAAAGCACAAAAATTGCCTACACAAAGTTTACTTTTGTCTTTGAGGTTCAGTTTCTCAACTTTACAATGAGGATCAAACATTCCTCTCAGAAGTTGAGTATGTCTGTCTGTCGGTCGGCCTGTCTCAGGTGGTTCTGTTCCAGGCAATGGAGAGTGGCCAAAGTTGGCTGTATTTGGCCTTTAGTAACCTCAGAGTCTTTGATGAGCCACAGCTGTAAATACTCTGTATTTCTGCAAACCCAATCCCGGGCTCCCAAGACAAGAGTAGAAAATGAAAAGCATTCAATTAGTGGCCACCTGTGAGAACTTTAATTTTAGGTGATTTGCCTCCTATTATGCAGAATTCTATGGCAAACTGTAAGGTTAAAATCTAATTATTGAGGTCAAGGCTTCATCTATTTCAGAAATTTTAGAACTCACTCTTTTTAAGTCTGTTGCTTTCTGAATTATAAGGGAGGCAAGTGTCTTTTGAAAATGGTGTCTCAAAATCTTGCTATTCTTTTTCATTTGAAAAGTTGTGGCAGCCTCATCAGACACTCACTGCTACTTTGACTGCTGCAAGTTCTTTTATCTTTCCATCCTTCTTGCCACCCACGCTGCCTGACCTCATGTCTCTCCACCTCCTCAGCCATTTTCTAATGCTAACTCTGACAAACAGAAATACTGAAGTGAGCTAACTGCAGTCTGAGAATTTAATTCTCCCTGGGAAATCAGCAAAATATTACTTCCTTCCAAAGATTGAAAAGGGTGGGGTTTTTTTTTGTTGTTTAATGATAAACCCTTTTTCCCTCATAATCTTTATTTTGCAAGACTTTTTTCCTTCTGTCTTCTTCCTAGACAATTTTCTCCCTCACTATTCCCTTCTGATTATTACTTATCTTTTTACAACTATGCTGTCACAGCTTTACCCTGATGATTACTCCAACAGGTATATATTTTTATTCTGTGAATAAGTGGTATTTTACATGGATATCCTTTGTAAGGATTGTCTTTAGTTGTTTGAAAGACTCACAGTGTACTTGGAGCGTAATGTATATATAATCCAATTATCTAGATAAATCCATACATAAGCAGTTTGGCAGATTGTTTTGTTATATCTGAAATTAATTTTAAAGTATTGAATAAATATGGTGAAAGTAGGTTGTATTCCTGAATCTACTGTCATTTACTTTTGGGCACCTACAATATACAAATACAGTTCCACAAGGATGGGAGAGAGAAATTATTTCCAAACCACTCCTCTGGTAGAATATTTTATATATCCTCAAACACTATCTACTGAGTGTTTCTTTATTACCAAGACATGTTTGACTACACAAAAATACTTTCATACCTCATGATTAGATTATATTTATTCCACAACAGTAAATTTTCCTTTGTAATTCTCAGTCTGCACTGGAGCTATGGGAAAGGAAGCCTCACCAAAAGAAAGGCTAATATGGCTAACTGCCATAAAATGTAGTACTTAGAACTATTTCTTCTCCCAAAGTCATTCTTCAGGGGCCTTTTTTGCATGCTTTCAGTAGGGTATAGAGTGAGTATTTCTATAGGCATGTCTGTCTTGTCACCATGGCAGTCAATTTAAAATCCTTCTTTGCAAAGTTTCTTGTTTAAAGTAAGAACTGTGCAGGAAAATAGATAAGAAAAATAATTACTGAGTAATAGAAAGATCTAAGAGGTTCTTGGTCATCTTTCCATCAGGCTATGGATAGACCTCAAAAATGTCAGAAAACAGCTTCAAAGACTCTGGAGCTGAAAGTTCACCCCAATATCTAATAGAAGAAATAAATATGATTAAAAAGAACAAAAGGGATTTGAGATACTGTCCTAAATCAGCAATGGGAAAATAAGAATGAGTAATTGGATTTCTGAAAAAGGGAAGAAATCAAAGACCAAGCTTGAAAAATCAACGTAACAGGACTTCTTTAACAGGGCACATTAATTTATTGATGCTAGTTGAACAATCAGCGCCACTTTAATATTGCCTTTGGGATTTATTTATCATCTCTCTTAATGGTGCTATGTCTCTAGTATAAACTCCTCTGGGAGAAGAGCAGTGGAGGACATCTTACTTTTCCAGGCCTGGTGTTGTTTAGACCCTAACCAAAATCAAGAAAAATACAGCATCAGTAATTCAGTCCAGATGGGGTCCTGTCAAAATGGTGGAAGAGAGTACTATGGTGATGGCTAGTATTGGTAACCAAGGGAAGTGGTCTTCAGGAGGGGGACTCTCCTCACTTTCAAAAGGTGTGTGATTTCTCAGTGGGGATCCTTATTTTGTCTGTAATTGCTATGCAGACAGTTATCCAAATCAATTAGACCGTTGACTTGTTTCACACAAGCTTTCCAGTGGTTTTGTTTGTTCAACTCCATTTTGAGCAAGAAGGTGACCTTTTAACAAAGATCTAGCATAGAGTGATGGGAACCAAAATGGGAACCCAATAGCCTCAGATACTCTGGCTCAGTAATGACAAGTGCTTCTATGTATTAAGATTTGGAGCCATTCAGGTTTACACAATTCTTTTTTACCACTGCAGACATCAGAGTTTGCTGAACTTCTGCTCAGCCATTCAACCTTTAATGGGATTTCTTTCCTCTGGCTGTTAAGACCCTTTGAGTAAACTGGAGTTGACTTTATAGATTATTGTGAAATTGGCTGACTATAAATGCAAGAATTTTAATAACATAGCTACCACATCTCCTCTTTGCTGGAGGGAAAGTTTTATATTCATCCACAAGATTTTTGCCTTATAATCACTGTACAGAAGTGAGGCCTTGTGAGTACTGAACTTTCCACAGGAAACCTGCAGGACTCCAGGTTGCCAGAAGTTAGGACTCCCTCCAGTATATCGTAAGATTGAGGGAAAGGCTAGGCATCACTAGAAAAACAGAATTCTAAGAGTGTTCACCACTGAATCTGCCAGGTTTTGGTTTTGATTGGGTGCTGTCTGCTTTCTTGAATTTAAAGGGTGCTGGCAAAGTTCTATTCTTTATATTGCAAGAGGAAGCCAAACCACTAACGGAGAAGGCTGTGGATGTCCTGACATTCACAGGTCAGACAGCAGTTATCACTGAGCAGTATATCTTCCTTATTCTGGAAGTGCTGGGAGGGAGAGTCATTTCTGGATATGCAAGCTGTTACAGGAAATCATAAAATCATAGAATGGAAGGGGTTGGAAGGCACCTCTGGAGATCATCAAGTCCAACACCCCTGACAATGCAAGAATAACTAGGGCATGCCCCACAGGAACACATCCAGGCAGGTCTTGAAAGTCTCTAGAGAGGGTGATCCTTCTTGCCTTTTTTGAAGGCTGGAGTGACACTGGCTTTCCTCCAGCCCTCAGGCACCTCACCTGGTCTCCATGACCTTTCAAAAATGATGGAGAGT
>JANHGN010002346.1:37234-105407 GCA_024605025.1 Megaceryle maxima
CCAGAGTTAATTCCAAGAGGGCCTTGGCCTTCCTTGTTGCATCCCTACAAACTCGGACAGCATTCCTGTAATTCTCCTGAGACCAGTCCCTTTTTCCACTTGAGTTTTTTCAGCAGCTCCTTGCTCATCCATGCTGGTCTCCTGCCTCCTCTACTTGATTTTTTACTCAGAAGAATGCACCTGTCTTGAGCTTGGAGGAAGTGATGTTTGAGTATCAACCATCCCTCTTAAGCCCCTTTACCTTCTACAGTCTTGGCCCAAGGAATTTCTCCAAGTAGGTCTTTGAAGAGAACAAAATTAGCCCTCTTGAAGTCCAGGATAACAATCTTACTTACTGCCTTGCTTCTTCCTTGTATGTTACTAAACTCTATGATGTTGTGATCACTACCACCAAGGCTGTCCCCAACCTTCAGATCCCCTACCAGGCCTTCCTTGTTTGTTAATAGAAGGTCCAGCAGCACTCCTTTCCTCATTGTCACTTCCAACACCTGCGTCAGGAAATTATTATTGATGCATTGCAAGAGCCTCCTGGACTGAGTATGCCTCGCTGTGTAGCCTTTCCAACAAATATCAGGGTGATTGAAGTCACCCATGACCACCAGGGCATGTGATCTTGAGGCTACTCTCAGTTGCTTGTAGGTCTTGTCAACATCTTCTTCCTGGTTTGGTGGTGTGTAGTAGACACCCACAACAGTTTCACCTATATTTGCATGCCCCTTAATTCTCACCCATAAGCTTTCAACACTTTCTTCACCTCACCTTGGGAAGAGCTCAATGCATTCCAGTTGCTCGTGAACGTAAAGAGCAACTCCACTGCCTCGTCTTGCTGTTCTCTTTCCTAAAAAGTACATAACCGTCCATGACAACATTCCAGTCATGTGAGCTACCCCACCACGTCTCAGAAATTGCAATGATATCATGGCCCTGCAACTGAACGTAGATCTCCAGTTCCTCCTGCTTATTCCCCATGCTGCATGCATTGGTGTATAAGCATTTCAGAGAGGAGGCTGAGTGTTTAGTTCTTGCTCTCGGAGGGTGGAAGACCTTCTGGTTCTTAAAAGTGTCAGCATGCTACCCCACAAGTGCTGGCATACGATACCCATGGCCATCTCTTAATTAGTCTGGATACATGCTCCTCTCCCCTCATATCTAATTTAAAGCTGTGCCAATCAGCTCTGCAATCTCTTGTGCAAAGACTCTCTTCCCCCTTTGAGAAAGGTGTTTCCCATTAGGTGTCAGCAAACCTGGTGCTGTATATAGGTCATCCCATTGTCAAAAAAGCCAAAATTGTTATGGTGACACCAGCTACAGAGCCATGTATTAATAACCTGTGTTTTCCTGTTCACTCCGATGTTGCTGCCTGCCACTGGAAGGAGAGAGGAAAAGATAATTTGTGCCCCAGAATCCCTCACCAGTCATCCCAAGGCTCTAAAGTGTCTTTTGATTGTTCTTATATTACTAGTCTCAGTGTGCTCACCACCTACATGGAAGACCAGCAATGGATAGTAATCCGAGGCTTGTACCAAGCTAGGAATTTTCCTAGTGATGTCCTTAACACAGGCTCCAGGGAGGGAGCAGACTTCCCTGTGAGAAGGGTCTGCCCTGCACATTGGACCCTCTGTTCCTCTCAGAAGGGAGTCACCTACAACTATAACCCATCTTTTTTTTTCTTGCAGATGTGGTTGTGATACGTGCAGTAGGCCTTTCTGATGGTGGGTGAATCTCAGGTGTAGGTTGCTCATTGACTGTATCCTCATTTGGCTGGAAATTTACATTTCTCAACTACAGCCTCATATCTGTTCTTCATTTACACTGGGGGGGGGTGATGTGGGCAAGGAAGGAGTTCTCCTGTTGCCACAACGGTGAACTTGCCTCCATTCACTCCCCCCATCAGGACTACTGCCTCTGGTGTGATAGGGGCAGGGTCTCGCTGATCCTGGGTACTTTCTGACAGTTGCTCCCATTTCTGTTTGAGGGAGGGCAGGGTCTGGCTCCACCAGTCTATCTCCTGCTTAGTCTCCCTGATGCTCCACAGCCTTTCAGCTTCTTCTTGTAACTCTGCTACATGGCAGAGGAAATTGTCTACCTGTTCACAGCACACGCAGCAATTCCCATCACTGTCATTTGTTGCCAGTGCCCAGCTGTGACATTTCTTACAGCCGTGACCTGGACCACTGTGTGCTTCTGTGGGCACTCTGTCTGAGTTCCCACATCCACCCTGGCAAACGCTGAGCGTGTGACCTTCTGCTGGGTGGAGACCATGTCTGGGATTTTCCTAAAGATCATTCTCCTCTGCTGAGCCGGCACAGCCGCCATTTTCCCCATCTACCTTGCTGCCAGCACACGCTCTCTGAAAGCTAATGAAAGCCACTGCCGCGCTGTTCACGCTCTGAGTGTAGCTTCCGGTTTTGCCACCTTTACATCTCCTGTGGTTGTCCAGGCAAAGCCCTTGGCCACGTCAGCCTCTCACGTGAGAGCTGGTGGGTCTCTGCTTTTCCTCTGGCTTTTCTGGCTCAGGGAATCCCCTGTTCACCTCAACCTGTCTCACAGGTACAGAGTTGCCCCTTGGCGCTGCCTTGCTGTTCATGCTCAGTAAGAAGGAAGTTCTAAAAGAGACATTTCCATGTCTGTGAGTGATCTGATCTCATACATTGTTTTGAAAACCAGGTGACTGTTTCTAGTTTTGTACTGCTTTCTGTAAGCTGAACGTGATGTCTAAATTTGGTTCCTGTCTGTGGAATCCTTTGATTACTGCAATTTAAAAAGGCCTGGAAAATCCTGGAATATTCATCCTGAGATACTTGTGAGCAGACTGAATCTCTCATCTCAGCTTTTTCATTATTTCTGAGAGAACTTGTGTTGGGTGGGTGACGAACTGGGAGACTGGAAAACAGCAGAAGTTGATAAAGGATACAAGGCAAGAAAAGCCAGGGAATTATGGCTCTAATACTGGTAAGCTTATCTTCTATCCCTGAAAGAATTCTGCAGTGAATAAACAAACAAAAATTTGTAAGCAGCTGGAAGATAACAAGGAAGTGAGTAGCAGCTAATACGGATTTGTCAAGACTAAACCATGTCAAACCAACATAATTATCTATGGCAGGGTAACCGCCATGTGAATTGGAGAGAAAAGTGGATGTCATGTCTTTATTTTAGGAAGGCTTTGTAACAGTCTCACAGGACATTTTTGTAAGCTGGTGGGAGAAACATGGTTAAGGTGAAAATAATCATAGAAGAGATGAAAAACTGCTTGGAAAACATACTCGATGAGTTGATATTAATGGCTTGTCAGAACTGAAGTAGCAGAGATCCACATAAGTCTGTCATGTGCTATTCGGAGGTTTCATTAACATCCTGGTTGACAGCAGATAGAATATACGTATTGCATTGTGGATGACATGAGATTGGGAGGGACTGCAGGCATTCTGTAAGGCAAGATTAGAATGAAAATTATCTTGGCAAATTGAAGACATGCTCTGAAAAAGTTGGATGAAAGTCAGTAGGGACAATATACTGCACTTAGTAAAGCTGAGCTGTACAAATATGGCCTTGTGAATGACTGTTTAGGAGGTAGTTCTTCATAAAGTGGTTTGGGAGCATAATGGAGGAACAGAGATCAAGAGAATTGTGCTCTTCCAAATATGTATAAATTTTATCAGACAACATGTAGGTATCATTTGTAGTGAGTCTAAAGGAGATGAAAAGGGAATGAGCTTAGATCTAAAGCAGAGTTGATAAGAAACATTTAGCAATTTTTTAGCTCAACTGGAAAGAAGTAGTGGACACAGAAGTTTTTGAGTGGAAAAAAAACTCTTGCACAGAGAAAAGGAATCTGGTCTCCCTTCACCACTACTGTGATAAAAAATACTTCTATTAAATTACAGGAAGAAAATTTCAGGTTAGATAGGATACCAGGAAATATTTTGTAATGGTAGGAATAAAGCTGTACTGGAATCCATTCCTTAGAGAGGTTCTGAGTTTCCCTACCAGGGATCTTTAAAACAGGCTGTGAGAACTTCCCTTGGGAAAGGTAGAAATAGTCTGGGGTAGGGAACTATATTTAATTTCCTGTTGAGGGTTCATATCCAACCTTACTTTTCTGTGATTCTGTGTGGTCCTTCTTGATATAACAAAAGCCAAGTTTCATTATCCTCAGCTTCTGAAGACCTTCCTTTGCTACATCTCTTTTAAAAGGGGACAGATTCAAAGTGGGGAGGATTGGATGCAGAAGTAGAACTACTGTGTGTTAGGGCAGAGGAGAGAGTGGCTTGCTGTGTCTTGTTTTTGTGTATAAACTTTCGAACTGGGGGGAGAGTTTTCTTGAATTTTCCAACTTCATTTTTGTCCTATCCCACATGACATATCCAATTGTGTCACCAAAACATGCTTCTTACTAGGGGCAGTGTTACTATTTTTTGGTTTGTAGTAACATAAAATATGTTTCTACTCAAACTTTACACTCATCCCCTTCCCCTACTGCTTTTACAGCCCCTTATTAGTCAACTTCTAAGTCCCTTGCCCTCTCTCTCTCATATAAGATAGATTCCAGAAAAGCCCCCAAATCTAGCATCACTCCCTATCACCTTAGCATAGAACAGGCTTCTCAGCTGCCCTTATAATTAGGGAACCACATTGTTTATACTCAACACAAGTGCACCACATTCTCTCTTTTCCTGTGCCTAAAATACTGGGTACCCTTCTGTCCCTGTGGTAGCTGTCTCTGCTGGACCCATTGGTGCCAAATTCTACCAGTTCCCTTCACAGATTCATAATTTAATGCCCACTCTCTCCCCTCCAGCTCCTTGTCTTTATCCCTGTCCTCCTGGATTACCTCAAACAAAGGCTCAGCCTCCTCACACACTCTTATTATATGGGGCTCCTGCCAAGGCATCAGGAAGAAGAGTTATTACCTGTTACAGCTTGAATGCTGCCTGTCCTTGTGATTGTCATGGCCATTGGCTAAAGGCAGTATTAAAACTACAGTCATACCTGTCAGGTTAACAAGGGCTCTTCAGCTGGTATTTGAAGAAAAAGCTTTGGTTACAGACTGTCAATGACTCATTTAGTTTTCTCTCTTCAGCTGGGTGTAGCTTGTAGGCTTGAAGGCTGGCTTTTACACTTGGTTTTCTTGGAGCCCCAGCAATATTTCACATTCCTTATTGACAAAATTAATTGATACTGCTTGAGGTCTGCAGCTGCGTGTTTTAATGATACTGTTGTCTGTAATACCCTGTCATTGAAGCCCTTTCATCAGATAAAACAGTGAGCCAGTTTCGGCAGTAAGTCTTCCTGTCCACCTTGTGTACAGATAAAATGAGAGCTTTGGTGGAATGGCCAGTTCCACCAAATGGAACAGGCCAGTCAGACAGAGTAGTCATCAAATACTAGTTTCAATTTGGAGCTAGCTGAATGATGCTGAAAAGTTGTTTTTAGCTACTCAGTGATAGCAGCCCCTTTTCTTTTGCTATGTTTGCTATATGACGATGCTGAGAGTCACATCTCCTGCTACTTCATGTATTACATTAGTGACTGTCCTGTGCAAACACATTTGATGAAGGCATCCTCTGTATGGTGTTCACACTTTGCAACACAAACTTTAGGAAGGAATTTGCCTTGCATGTTGTTCAGATTTGGATTCGGGGCAATATTCTTTTATGATGCTGAGTATTACCCTGTCTTGTGCCTGTTTTCATTTGGACAATGATAGCATTGGCTTTGCATAACATAAGCAATCTTGCATGAGTACAGTCATCCGGTTTTTGATGTTATCACCTCTGTTAGAAACCTAAATGCCTTGAATTCCCTCTGGCTAGCAGAGAGATAAAGGTGCTTCTGGAGTGTGGCTGAACCCACTGACCCTCCCAAGCTCTGGAGATATATTTTTCTCTCTATGTATGCATTGCCTAAAATGAGGTGGGATAAATCAGGACAGCAGAGCTGTAGCCTTTTTATTGTGCAGCTCCTTCTATTGATTCAACTAAGAGATTCTGTGTCTTTGAATTTTGGCATCCTGTAATGTAAGATATGGTTGGTGATTTAATTAGAATCTCTTCAAAATTCCTGTGCAGTGAGTAGAAGAGATGGCACAGCAGAAGAAAATTTTGTAGACCCTCACTTAGGTCACATATAAAATGAAGAAAAGCTTCAATCAAAATAAATCAAACTTTACTGAATATTACAGCCTCATGTAATAGGCAGTCTAATTTAATCATGCCTTATTACTGAATATGGGTGGGAGGAGAGAGGGACTAAGACAAGTACTTTCCTTACTTTGCTAAATAAACGTGAACAATTTTATTCTTGAACAAGTGACAAAAATAGGTAAGAATCTCCAAGTTGTCTGCAAAGACTCAAGCTTAGATGCTAGAGGACTGCAAAAACTGTCCAAAAAACCCAATACTGAAACCTGAAACTGAAGGTATAAATAATGAATAAAGATCTGAACTGAATGGTGAGATATAAACATCTATGTTCCATGGGGCAAATATATAGAAAGGCAATATATTAGCAGTAGTAAAATATTACGGCATCTATGTATTGAATTTAAAATCAAAAGAAACAACTGAATCTTCTAGACAGACTTCATTTTGTTTCCCCTCCATGAAACCTTACAGCATGTGTTTGACTCCAGTGTGTCTCATAACTATGTATCTATTCTCAATTAGTTAGCAGAAGGAACAATTAATAAGTAAGGGAACTTTTTGTTTGTACCAAAAACTGTTTCCTAATTCATCTTAATTTGTCTGGCTTCAACTTCTAGCTTTCTATTCTCATTAGATTTTTTTATGCTAGATTACACAGAACCTTAGTTCACAGTATTTTCTCTGTGTGAATCCACTTGTGACAATTGAGACACCTTTCAATATGCTTTTTAATAAACTAACATTATTTACTTCTTTAAGTATCTAACTGCAAAACATGTTCTCCACTGTTCTAATTTTTATGTTTTTGTATGATTTCCTCAATTTTTCAAATATTTAAAAATGTGAACAAAACCCCTGTATGTAATATTAATCATAATTTGTAGAAGTGCCATACAGAGAGGGACATGAATTCATTATTGTTCTTCTCATACAGTCTGGGAAAGCACTGGCTTTTTCTTGCCATTACTGGGACAAATACGAGAGGGTGCCCTATTATATATCCACTCATCTCAAACTCCTGTGTAGCATCTATATTCTATAATATAGTATTTCCATCCTCTTTTATCCCTTTTATTCTATAGGCCATAAAGTTTACTTTCAGTGATCTTACCTCTGTAAGTTTGCATTTGACTGTACTATAGCACTTTTTTTTTTTTAATTGGGTCCAGGTAACCAAATGATCCTGATAAGCTGTCAGACTGCTCTGTCCTCTTTGTTATTTATGTTTCCATCCATATTCTTGATTTGATACTTGTTTCACCCTCATTGATTACGGTAGATCACAATGATCATTTCACTGTCAAGTATTTTTCTGACACATCAGTTAATCAGTTTTCAGCCCATTTAGCATGTGCTTTATTGATGTTATATAGTGCCAACTTTTTAATTGGTCATGTGTTATTGAATGAATTGCTTTACAAAGTCTAAGCTAGGCAATTTTATTGGACACATCTGTAATCTTATCAAAATCATGTTAGTATGACGAGAATTACTTTATCTAAATCCATACTGCCTGACATTAATTACATTCATGTCCCTTGCTCTTTGTCAATTAGGCTTTGTATCAGCTTGCTCTTTCTTCTGTCTTGGCTGATGTCAGGCTAACCAGTTATGCTGCTGGTTCTTTAAAAATTGATGGCAAATTAGCATTCTTCCAGAATTTCCCTGCTATTTCAAGATTTATTAAAAATTAATAGAAGAGATGAGAGATGCCCTCAGTTATTTGGGCCTGTTGAAATGAATATAATTATCCCTAGCAGATGCTGTCTGATATTCCCCTCAGTTACTAATTCTTGAGTAGTGAAATCTGTGTTTGCCAAGTTAAAATATAAAATGTGGAATGTTGCCAAAGCTTAAGCTTTGTGTTTGTAGTGTTCCTAAAGTCTTGACTCCTTTAAGCATGCCCTATCTTATCTTTTAATGTGATAAAAATAATAAATAGATATCAGAGACAATCTGTTACCAGAAAGGTCTGAAAGCTTTATAGTTATAATTACAGATATAATTATGAGAAACATTAAATATGGAAGAAGCTTTCACACTTACAGTTGAAAAGATAAAACAGATTTTGTTCTCAAATTAAAACCAGGAAACTGGTTCTGTAAGTATGGTACATGGCGACTTTAGACCTAAGTTTGTCAAAAAGTAAAACAGAACATTTCAAAATGACCCTTGGGAATGCTATTATAAAGTACCTGAGGAAGGATTGTGCCTAGACATACCTGCTTCTGTAACTGCAAGTCTTATACTGGAGGCTGTGTTTTTACACTGTATTTTTGTACCACTTTCTGAGAAGTACTGATAAAGAGTTTGGGTTTATATATCTGTATCTATATCAAAAACTTAAGGCAGAGAAGTGCTCTCTGAAAATTCCTTAACTATCACCAGTGATTTTGGATGATACTGTTACTGGATTATCTAGAACCTGCAACAGCATTACTCTTAATTGCAGTCCCTTTCTGCACAAGCTAAATGATCTGTCAATAGAACTCAATTACAGGATGACTCCCTTTCTCTTAAGTTAATGGTTATATATTTATATGTCTGACTTCAGTGACAGGAGAGTTAGCTGACAGTGAGTATACTTAGAAAAAAATATGCCCAATAATAATGGTAAACTACTACTGCAAATGTTCAAAATAGTGATATGACTGATTTATATGTTACTATCTTCCTTGCTAAGCTGAGGTCAGAATTTGATAATAGTTATGAAAATGAACAATAGAAAACTTCATGATAGAAACAAAGTTCTTGGAATTGTTGCAAGACAATATTATTATTCTAAAAACTGTGCAGGAGTGGCTGTTCAGAGTCTTTCTGTAATAGGAGCAGTAGTGTAAGGAAGTGGTCTAGGAACCATCTGTTAATAGCAGTTTGATGTTCAGAGGTTCCCGATGGAGACAATGGACTTCACTGGGTTAGCTCAGTAAGAATTAAGCTGCAGATTTCTGATTAAAAGGCACAGCTAAAAGGACAAATGAAAAGAAATTTGCCTAGGTGCTTAGATTGCTTTCATGGTCAACAAGCAACAAATAAGCTTTAAGCCTTCTCCATTTTATTTTTCCCAAGGAATCAGATAAAAAGGAATCCCTTAAAAGAAAGCACCAAAACCACTGCTAAAATCAGAATGCATGTGACAGCTGACCTTATTTTCTCACTCTGAATCCAACTTGTAAATTACATGTTATTTCATAAAATGTTGATATAATATAGAATTTAAAGCTTAAAAAAAAATTCCACGGGCTATAATAATTGTCTAGAAAGGTGCAGTGAGATGTTTCACTGAAGTAGATCATCTTGATTTTCATAATAAATATAAATTCATTAGATACCATTCACCTACTTGATGTAGGAGCATAGTATTAAAAACACTCAGGAGACAACTTCTCTAAAGTCAGTGTAGAACCAGGGTATTACTTAATCAGAAAATGTTTATTGAGCGATCCTGGCCCGGAATCAGTTTAATTTGAGTTTTGGGAACTTCTCTGCAATGTAGAGCTCTGTGCTCTCTTCCGGATTTATTTTAGGTATATTGCTACATTCTCACTAGCTCGGTGCTTTTGCCTCGTGTTCTGGCAATACGGCAAAACAGAAGTGTCTTTTAGAAAAATGTAAAGGAATGGAAATATTTTTTCAAAGTTGTATGCTCAGAGTGAGATGTCTAAAATTGTATAGCAGAAAAGTGAATTCTTGATCTCTTAAAGAGAAAACTGTACCTTATCAGTCATCTGATCAAAGCCTATTTCTATATTGGTACTTTCTATACAGCAGTGTCCCTTTTGCACTTAGGTTCTATCACTTTCTGATTTCATTACTTGACATTAAATCATAGTTACTGAGAGTAACTTTTAAGCTCTTCAGAACTACATTATCTTTTGCTATTCTCAAAGGTTTTGTCACCCTTCAGCATCTGCTTTGTGTGATTTTGATGAAGCGGGGTTCACACAGTCCCCCAGGTCACTACTGAATGAATAGCACAGAACCCAGTGCCAAGTCCTCTGAAATCTCAGTTGTATTACTCCCTATTTGAAAGCTCTGCAGTTGCTGCTTTGTGGTCCACCAGCCATTTTTTATGTCTGCTGTTGGATTTTTACCAATGCAGTACTTCTTGAGTCAGCAGCTGTGCAGTGCCCGGTTTTGGTGCAGAGACAGACATAGGGTTCTTTCAACTCATACAGAAAATGCTTCAGCTCCAGCTAATTAATTTTTAGTTACTGACTTCTTTACCTTATTGACCATTTGGAATGGCTTTTTTCTTTAATACCTTATAAAAAAAAATCCTACTTATTTTTTTCTGAATTTTTCTGTATCTGGAAACTAGATGAATAGACTGGCAATTTTGAATAGTTTTCTGGTGATATCTTAGAAAATTAATAGAATACCAGAATAAAAAATTCCCATTTTTTCTCAATTTCTATTTTTTGCAGAGAAAGTCAGGCTAACAGAATACAGGAACTTAGGAGCTACCTCAGGTAATTTGTGTAATAAGTAGTCAAAACCTCTCTTTGAAGAACAACCCTAATAAAGAGATAGTGCTAAAAAGAGATTGTAATTACATGAGCACATAGTGATTGAAACACCAGTTTTGCTACAGATGCTGTGGAAAACAGGCATGTGTACTTGCAGGACACATCAATTCAGGTTCTTCTTGTGTAGATACGTGTGTATGTAGTTAGAACATTCTTCAGGCAGTTAAAAACACAGCAGAGTAGCACTCATGTCTTTTGCAACAATCCTATTATTGAAGGTGTGGAATCAATTATCTCCTGCATCCTTTGCATTTCTGTGCAGAACTAATTTCTCAACTTGCCTGTTGGGTTGATGCTGTACTCCCTATACACTGAATACTCTGGGTAGAAATACTCAGTTTGTCTGTCAGGCTGAATTACTTCTTTGGTCATGTTAAAATTCGTAATTTAATCAAGGCATTCTATTCATCATATTTAAGCACATTGCCTAAGCGAACTTGAGATGCTTAAAACTAGTTAAGTGCTGAATCAGCATTTCAGTACTTAGTTGATGGAATCATAGAATCATTAGGGTTGGAAAGGACCTTTAGGATCATCAGGTCCAACCTTCATCCTAACATCTACCTATCCATTAGACCATAGCCTCAAGTGCTACGTCTACTCGTTTCTTAAACACCTCCAGGGATGATGACTCCACTACCTCCCTGGGCAGCCTGTTCCAGTGCCTAACCACTCTGTGAAGAATTTCTTCCTAATATCTAATCTAAACCTCCCCTGGCACAACTTGAGGCCATTTCCTCTTGTTTTATCATTAGTAATTTGGGAGAAGAGACCAACACCAGCCTTGCTACAACCTCCTTTTAGGTAGTTGTAGAGAACTATAAGGTCTTCTCTCAGTCTCCTCTTCTCTAGAGTAAACAGCCCCAGTTCCCTCATCCTCTCCTCACAGGGCATGCTTTCCAGAACCCTTACCAGCTTTGTTGCGCTTCTCTGGACCCACTCCAGCACCTCAATGTCCTTCTTGTACTGTGGTGCCCAAAAGTGGACACAGTACTCAAGGTGCTGACGAGTGCCAAGTACAAGGGCATGATCACCTCCCTACTCCTGCTGGTCACACCATTTCTGATACTGGTTGAGTATCGCCTATGAAGGAGTAAAACAAGTTAAATAACCTTATATTGAAGACATCTGTTGATATTCTAGCCACTTATAGACTAGAAGTCTAATAATGTCTAGTCCATGTAGACTTGTCTATGCTTATTTACTCTCTTGAGGCAGAACACAAACTGACTAGTAAGACTGGTCCAAAAAAGGCCTCTATCTGTACAGGTACAGGTACTATAAGCAGAGGTTCTTCCTTTTTAGCCTAAATCATATTTAGGGCTTGGAGGCAACTTTTCTTCTTCAGGATGAGGCTTGATGTGATATAAAAATAACATAGGGTTAAATGCAGCATTTAAAATGAGTGTTTTGCATTGTAGTGATTGAGCCAGCAATACCTTTAATAACATGTCCTCACACTGCTCGCCTCTTGCATCAGAGGGATTTTTCTAAAGCAAACCATAATATAAAATTCATTAACTACCAGTAGCTGGGTTTCTGAATCTCCATGAGCCAATGAATTCATTTTCATTTCTGAAAATATTAATAAAGTGTTGTTTTATGATAATCCTATATATAATAATGTCTTTTAGGTGACATACATCTAACATACTTGAAGCATTCAACTGGGTACGAATGAAAATATTCTAGTATAAAGGAATTAAGGTGCCCAGATGAAATTTTAAATCATTGAGAGACATGTGCTGAGCATGTTTATAAGAAAGACATTGAAGTGCTGGAGCGAGTGCAGAGAAGGGCAACAAAGGTGGTCAGGGGTCTGGAGAGCATATTTTATGAGAGGCTGAGGGAATTGGGATTTAGTCTGGAGAAGAGGAGGGTGAGGGGAGACCTTATCGCTCTCCACAACTACCCGAAAGGAGGTTGTAGTGAGGTGGGTGTTGGTCTTTTCTCCACTTAACTAGTGATAGGATGGTAGGAGGTGGGCTTAATTTGCACCAGAGGAGGTTTAGATTAGACGTTAGGAAAAATTTCTATACTGAAAGAGCACTGAGGCATGGGAACAGGCTGCCCAGGGGGGTAGTGAAGTCACCATCCCTGGAGGTGTTCAAAAAACATACAGCTGTGGCACTTCAGGGCACAGTTTAGTGGTCATTATAACATTGGGTAGATGGTTGGACTTGTTGACCTTAGAGGTCTTTTCCAACCTTTATGATTCTATGTTTCTGTGTTGACAATAAGTGAAATGCTTACACGTATGCATGTGTATCTGTCTTCCTAGTTACACACATAGCTAAATTTCAGGGTGTTCTTTAAAACTTCAGCTAAGACTGTATGTGTCTGTGTCTATGCAGACATGTGTGGCTCTCTGGTATCATGAAGAAATGACTACAGGATGGGTGCAACTACTATTATTTTTCTGCATTTATAATTGCCCAGGAGAGATTTTGGTAGGAAGCTTTAGTTTCACACAGATTTGCACTAATCTTTTGCTATTGCATGCAGTGCATAAAAGCAAGAAAAATAAAGGAATTAAAGCTCCTGTTCACCCAATTTAGTTGTCAGAACGCATCTGTGAGTTAGATTAAAAGAAGGGGATTTTCAGAAAAACAATAAGATACTAATTATGCTAAAGGGCAGCCTGAAAAGTTTCACCTTTTCTGTGGACAAGCAAGATTCATTAAAATGATGAGTTTTAAGGTACTAGTCTGAAGCCTTAGGATAATGGGGTGAATACTATGAGTTTTTCTTTGTAATTTTCAGCAATTCATTCTGGGTGTTTCTATATCAAAAAGTCTGTGCTGTGACCAGGAAGTCAGAATCAACCTGAACATTAACGGGAAAATGCTATTGACTGTTTTTTTTCTCAAAGCAGGACTCACCATGATTAGCTTTTCAAGTCTGATGTGAAATTGCTCTAGGACTGAGCCAAAAATCTGGATTTTCATTTGCTGGATGAGAGAATACAAGCAAGGAGAAAAAAGGATGTTGCTTAGCTGTGTGTCTGTTCTGGATGGTTGGAACTATACTACATTGCAACCTTTCTCTCTTTGGTTTACCCAGATGATTCATAGCATGAATCCTCACTTCTGCACTGCAACACTGTGCTGTGTTGCTTTCTAGACCCTAACTGGGATCTGCTCAGGACATAGTGGGGCAGTTTGCTAAGGCTACCTCTGTCTAAACAGTTTCTTGGGAAATGGCGTGACTAGTGTTTGCTTTTGGCAAGGGGCTATGCATTGTGATTACTAAGTGGCTGCTGTAAATCATTAGGGGGAATCAACTGCCTGAGCTTCTTACCAAAGCATAGGTGTACTTGAATACCCATGTTTACATGTACGTGTGTGTACCACAGGCAGCGATTTAACAGGACAGGTTGCTACAAGCTTGTCCTCCTTCTCCTCTTAGTTTCTATGTCCCTTAGTGCTGGACCTACCTGAATTTCCATTGTGGTGCAGCGTGACAAAGTCTCTTCAGCAGCCCAGGTGCTAGAGGAGCTGACAAGACAAGTGATGCTCAGCCTCTGGCAACAGTAAAAAATGGCCAACACACTGTGTTGTGGTACTGCCCCTTATCTCATGATCTTTCTATTTTTCAGTGTTATATTTACCAACATAAATTAGTTTCAAACAGTTAATTTTATTTTTTTTACCTGTTCTACCAAATCATTACTGGACTGACCTACAAGTGAATCAGATCTGTTTCCATCACAGCAATACCTAGATAATAATTGAACTAAACATGTAATGATTTGACTTCTTGCCCGTGACTGTGACTATGCATCTGTGGTGGAAACCTAGCCTTTCCAAGGTACAAAAAAAGTGTATAGGTGCTCAGGTGGCTGACAAGTCATCCACAATGACCCTTCACAGAGCGTCGAAGCTTGCTCAGGTAATGTCTGTGGAAGTCAAAGTCACAGTGTTGACTGCAGTTGAGCACACTCTCAGGACTTGCAAAGGAGCCTGAAGCAGTAAGTGTCAGAATTGTGATAAAGAGTAGTTGGAGCAGCTGAATGTTAACTGCTCTGTGTCATGGAGAGTCTCCATTTTTTATGGGGTCTCTAGACATCAGTATGAAACTTCTGCTGTTAGTATTGGTACTATTACATAAGGCTGAAGTCTTATGAGACTGTTAGCTTGCCCTTTACAACAAGTGCTTAATTAATGAAAATAACATACCAAAGAACATCATGTAGAAAAAATGGTAGCTGATGTACTTTTCACTTTAGTCCTCTCGCTTTCAAGTATGTAGTTTTGCTATGGGCTGAGCTTATGTAACACCTCAATTTTGTATTTTTTGCAGAAATGTAACCTGGAATAACTTAGCTATCCCAGACACCCACTGTTCCAGAGAGCTAGAAGAAGGTTACCAGTGTCCACCTGGATTTAAATGCATGGACCTTGAAGATCTGGGACTAAGCAGGCAAGAGCTGGGCTACAGTGGCTTTAATGAGATAGGTCTGTCCTGTTGGTAAAATCCATTTCAGTATCCATTTAAAAATGTTTATGAAATAGAACAGATATCTTGTGTCTGTGCTGAAAAGATATCAAGTGCAATCAGTATTCTGCTCAAGTAAAGCACATGCCAGAAAGAGGAGCTGTGCTATTTGCTTTGGAATGATGAAATTATAATCTATTTTTACATTGCCTGGGATCCCAAGATTTAAATAACTTTAAGACAATGTCTTTATTTAATAAGAGTCAACTGTTGATTATCACCAGTATGCAAGTGTGGTGACTAATTCCTGTATTTTATTTATGATTCATTTTAGAGTACATAATTCATACCATTTCTCTAATTTTAGTAGTAATTCCTATGTAGAAAAACCCCACCCGGAATTCCTTTATCCTCTTGATACTAAAGAGAAGAAGGGAGATAAAATGAGTTGTATCTGTGGCAGTCTCAATCCAAACTGTGTAAGTCAGAACATCACCCAGAAAAATGACTGGGAGTCAGGCAGATTTTGCAGTACAGGTGCAATTGGTATTCTGTGAACTCCACTGCCGAGTCACCGGGAGAATACATTCTCTGCTCGCTGCAATGTGTCGTGCCATCCCCATGGGGAAACGAGCATAGAAAATAATTCAGGAGAGGTGACAAGAGGATGGGCAGCTGTGGCAAGATCCATATCCAAATGGAAAATAAGCAGTCACCCTGTCAGAACATTGTAGTTATCTCACATTTATTTAACAGAGCAAGGTCCAGCAGGAGCCTGCAGTTGTAAATTTTCATTTCAGCACAGGTAGGGAAGTCCCTTCAAATGGTAAAGCATACCTGCAGGCCGTATTCTCTCTGATGCATTTCTCTGACTCTGATAAGCTTTTTTTTTTTCACTTTTCCTGGCGTGAGCTCCAGACTGTTATCCTAGCCCCAGCTGAACTCAAAGGTCATAAAAAGGCTTAATGATGGAATAACTGCAATCCAAAAAAGTTTTTTTGAATATTGAAAGCCTTTGCAGCTGGAATCACTTCAGTTGGTTCCCAGGCTGCTGAATATATATATACAATGAGCCAGAGAATTACAAGAAATAGTCTTGGAGCCCTGTTACCACAAGTACTCAGCGATATCAAATCTTGCCTGAACAAAAATTGACATTTCTGTCCTTTTTTTCTCATGATAAAGAGAGAAAAAAATTGACCAAGCTCCATTCTGTTTCCTCTGGGAGTCAGAGCATGCCAGTTGTACTAGTAGTGCTAGCTGAATAGCACTTGCATAGTACCTATCTTTTATTTTTACTCTTTTCTTCAGTAGATCTCAAAGATAAACCCTATCTGATCTCTCAGACAACCTTGAGATCCTATGTTAGTGGCATACAGCTACGTCTGGGCGAACTTGATCTGAGTTCACACCAGAAGCTGAAAACATCCATGCACAAGTTCTCTACCTTGAGATGATTTGGCAGGGGAGTGTGAGATAGGAGTACCATCAGAAGAATTATGGCTCAGATTGAAATCACCCTTCTTATCTTGACATGCAAAATTATTTGTGGCATTGAAGGCCTCTGCTACCTGGTCACTTGGGAAAAGTATTTTCAATGCCTTAGAGAAGCTTAAGTGGATAGATGATTTAAATGAGGCTCAGAGTGCTTAATGAAGGAGGTCAGTATGTTTTTAACAATGGAGGTAGGTTGGCTAAGACAGGTGAAATAGTTTGTCCAAGGGTGCCTACAAAGCTGGTTGAAAAATAGGGCTTAAATTCCAGTCTCCTAAATTGCAGTTCTATACTTCATCATTATGTCATTCTGAGTGCTGCATTTTAAAGATCCAGGATTGCTAATGGATTTAGGAATGTTGTCATTGATATATTGTTTTTGTCTAGCAATGGGTAACCAGGATAATAACATCTCTTAGTAGAGCAGCCAGAAGTTAAGTTGAATTATCAATTGAAAGCTGATTACTAAACTTTAAAATACTGGGTAAGACACAGCAGCTTTGCCACAAAATGTTAAATAATCCTCCTCAGATGAAGAGTGTTATACACAGGGTTATAACCAGCAAGTTTATCAGTATTTTAGAAATCTCCATTTTGGAATGCACATTTGCATGTAGTTAACAGGTTAGTAATGCAGTAGATCTTTTCTGTGTAATTATACTATTTTACTGTACACATTCATTCATATTTTGCTTGCAGATATTATGCAGCTGTCCTGTTGGTTTCTGAAATCTATTGTTATAAAAATCACAAGAGCGTAGCAGTTTGGCAGATACTGTATAATTAGTACCACTTAATTTACGATATATAAGTACAAGCTACAGATATTGGAGTTTGATCATTTCTGTTATTTTTCTTCTTTTTAAAGAAAAAGAAAGGTTTTTGTTTTTTTTTTTTCAATTTTATTACTGGATGAAGATGAAGCTGTCCTAATCAGATAAAAGTTAATGGGAGTTTTTTAGACTGTGAGAGCTATGCCAAATAGGTCGTTTCATATTTGGAAAATCCCTTCATTTTGGCCATGCTCTGCTCTTAACTGTTCTAAATGGCTTTGGCTGTAAAGAGATGAAAAATTGAAAGATGACAGTGTAAGTTTTGGTACTTGACAATATATTTATTTCCCAATTTTTCTAATTTTAGTTTTGAGGTGTTTGTTTATCTGTTTTATGTATACTTCTATGCAAGTATGTATGTATAGTTTAAGGAAGAACATATTGTAGACTACCGATAAACAGGGCTTGAAGTCATCAAGGTAATCGAGGCATTCCCCTTCTGACATGAAGCAGACTTCACAATCTTTCCAAGCAATCTATTGCACTGCTTCATTGTCTAAACTCTTAGGAAGATGTTCTTCAAGTATTATCTGAATATTTCTTTTCTGCAATTTAAGATCATAATTTCACAGTTTATTCACTAATGACATAGAAAAATCTTTTAAAAAGCTTTTCTGTATCTTTCAAGACTATCATTATGCCTCTTCTACTCTTTAACGTCCTGCTGGGCTATGTAGTGCCAAATGTTTCATTCTTTTGCTATAGGACATATATTTTATACCTTAAAATATTCTTATCGTCCTTGTAGACTTTCTCCAGCTGATTCACCTCTTTGTTGAAGTGCAGCAGTGGCAAAATACCCCAGTAGAGCCATTGCTTTATGTCATTTTAAGCTGTATTACAGTTTCTGCATCCCAGTGAGATTTTTTTTCCATTTTCAGAGCAGCACATTGTGGGTGATTCATGTGTTTTTGTGATATGTTACAGCTCTTGTGTCCTTTTGAAAGAGCTGCCATCACTGCTTCCCATCCTTTATTTGTTTACTTGATTATTTCTTTATAAATGTAGACCCTTACATTCGTCTCTGAAGAGCATACTTTCTTTTTTCTCCAACTATTTCTTCATTTTGCAAAGATCTTCTGGAATTTTATTTTTTTCCTCCTGAATACTTTCAGTGCCTCTTAGCATACTTTTATCTGAAATTTGATAAGTATAATTTATTTTCCATCAGCCTGGTCAAGAGTGAAAAAATAAATAGAACAAGACTAAGATGATACTCTGTTGGAACCTCATTTGTCAGTCTTTTCTGACAACCTTACCTTAATAGCTGCTCATAATGACACTTAACAAATGGTTTAGCACCCATTGCAGAGTAGTTTCACCTAGCCACATTTCTGTATGTTGTCATGGTGAGACAATGCCTTTTAAATTCAAGATGTAAATCATATAGTGCTTCTCCTCTCTTCACAAAAACTGCTTCTGTTCTGCATTTGTACAGCAATAATGCAGTAAGATTTGTGCCATAGATTCTTCAGAGCCTGCACCATTTTAGTATGTATTAATAATAACATACCTGATGTTTGTGAAGGTAATTTTTCAAACATGGGCTGCATCAGCATATATCAACAGCTAAGTCCTCTGTTCTTCAGTGTACATATTTCTAAACTGGATGTAGAATGCAACTAAAGCAATTGTTTTTGGCAACTTTTGCCAACTTTACCAGGGTAATCTATAATGTAATTTACTAAAAGCTGGAGCAGTTCTGCCTGATGATAACTCTAAGAAAGTTAAGAGCAACAGTCACAGAGGGACATCTTAGAACTGTTTGAGAAACTGGAGAATTAATGAAACATTGAGTGGAGAAACAATTAGTTGAAGCCTCAGTACTTCAAATCCCTTTCTCTATAAAGTTCTGAAATGGGAGGAAAGAATAGTGGGAGAAAGAATAATCTACCCCCTAGGTGAGGTGACTTCACATGTTTCAGGTTCCAGCTGTCGGAGAGGCTACAAGAAGTTTCGGCTTTCTCCTATAAGTTGCTCATGAACTCAGTAGAAACCAGAATACACTTTCCAACAGTTTGACACAGAACTTGACTTCTTAAGTAGGTGTTGTTCTTATACAGTAGGAGCCTTCATATTAAATGAAGTCTTTTATCCTTCAGGATGCTTAAAAGATTTTTTGAATACTACCTGTGAGGCTGGAGTGGGAGTAACAGAAAGGAAATGAATGAAAGGCTTGGCTGGCTGTGTGGATGTGGGTGGCAAAGCACCTTATTATTGACTATACCTGTATGGTACTGTCAAGCTCTTTTTCTCAGACTTCTTAGCTGATATTCATTCGGGCTCCTATAAAAAGCTTGGTGTTTCCTTCATAGTAGAACAGCTTTCAGCCTTGTCCCCCACTGAGAGCACCAGGTACATTCACAGCTGGCCTGTTTCTTCTTTCTGATTTTATTCTCTTCTTCTCTGTGTTTTTCCTAGCTGTGTTTAATTCCCTAGGATGTAGCAGATAGCACAACAGTATCATAAAGTATGCAAAAAAAGTTTAGTTAAATATTGAGAAAAATGACCTTTGTTTTGTGAATAAACCCCAGTAATTGTACAACTCATTAGGCATGTGATTGTATTTGCATAAGTATTTGCATCTGAAGCATAAATATAGCTGTTTAATTAAATAAGAGCATGAGAGACTTGGCAATTGGAGACTATGACAAGTACTTCTGCCTTTCATATCATTGTTTATCTGAATGTGTGTCTACCTTTAGTAAATATTTGACATGGCAATAATTGCTATCAGGGCCACAGTAAGGGTGTTGGTAGAGCTCTCTATGTGGGTGCAGCTGGAAAGGGTGCCACATAGACATAAATGTGTCAGAACTTCCACTGTTGCTGGATCCTGACCACTTTTGCTCTTTACCTGTACTTTCCACATGGTACATGTCCTCAAGAAAGAGAGCCAGGAGATCTACGTTGTTCAACAGGAAACTGCTGGACAAACTCAAGTACAAGAAGAGAGTATATAAATCATGGAAGGAGGGATGACCACTTGGGTGGAGTATAAGTCTGTGTCAGGAAATGCAGGGAGGCAACTAGGAAAGCTAAGGCCTCCTTGAAATTAAACCTTGCAAGGGAGGTCAAGGACAGCAGAAAGGGCTTCTTCAAATACATTGCTGGCAAAACTACCATTAGAGGAAATACAGGCCCACTGCTGATGAGGCGGGTGCCCTGGAGAAAGAGGATGTGAAGAAGGCAGAGCTGCTGAATGCCTTCTTTGTCTCTGTCTATACTGCTGGAGACTGTCTTCAGGAGCTCCGTTCCCCTGAGGCCCCAGAGGAATCCAGGATAAAAGAGGAGTTTGCCCTGGTTGAGGAGGACTGGGTTAGGGATCAGTTAGGACACTTGAATATCCACAAATCACAGAATCACAGAATTATTGAGGCTGGAAAAGACCTCTGAGATCATCGAGTCCAGCCTATGACCTGACACCGTGACATCAGCTAAATCATGCCACTTCATGAGGAAGTGCTTCCTAATATCCAACTTAAACTTCCCCTAGTGCAGCTTCAGGCCATGCCCTCTCATCCTGTCACTAGTTGCCTGGGAGAAGAGTCCGACCCCCACCTCACTACAAATTCCCTTTAGGTAGTCATAGAGAGTGATAAGGTCCCCCTGAGACACCTCTTCTCCAGGATGAAGAACCCTCAGCCTCTCCTCATAAGACTTTCCCTCCAGTCCCTTCACCAGCCTCGTCGCTCTCCTCTGGACCTGCTCCAGCACCTCAATATCCTTCTTGAAGTGAGGGGCTCAGAACTGCGCAGTACTCGAGGTGAGGCCTCACCAGTGTTGAGTACAGGGGCAGAATTACATCCCTGCTCTTGCTGGCCACACTATTCCTGATACCAGCCAAGATGTCAGTGGCCTTCCATGCCACCTGGGCACACTGCTGGCTCATGTTCAGCCAGCTGTCAACCAGCACTCCCAGTCCCTCTCTGCCAGGCCACTTTCCAGCCACTCATCACCCAGTCCATAGTGATACATGGGGTTTTTGTCACCAAAGTGTAGGACCCTGAACTTGGCCATGTTGAATTTCATACCATTGGCCAATGGGTATCAGGCCAAATCCCTGGGTCCTGATGGGATGCACCCACGGGTGCTGAGGAATCTAGCAGATGTCATTATTAGGCCACTCTCCATCATCTTTGGTAAGTCATGGGCAACAGGTGAGGTGCCTGAGGACTGGAGGAAAGCAAATGTCACTCCAGTCTTCAGAAAGGGCAGGGAGGAGGACCCAAGTAACTACAGACCTCACCTTCATCCCTGGAAAGGTGATGGAAAAACTTATCCTTGGTGCTGTGTCTAGGCATATAAAGGATAAGAGGGTTATTAGGTTATTAGGAGCAGTCAGCATGGCTTTGCTAAGGGGAAGTCATGTTTGACCAACCTGATAGCCTTTTATGAGGATGTAACCAGGTGGATGGATGGCGGCCGAGCAGTGGATGTGATTTATATAGACTTCAGTAAAGTATTTTACACTGTCTCCCACAGCATCCTTGTAGCTAAATTGAGGAAGTGTGGACCTGATGAGTGAGTACTGAGATGGGTTGTGAACTGGTTGAAGGGAAGAGGTCAGAGAGTTGTGGTCAATGGGGCAGAATCTAGCTGGAAACCTGCATCTAGTGGAGCCCCTAAGGGGTCAGTACTGGGACCAGTGCTATTCAACATATTCATCAATGATCTGGACGAGGGAACAGAGTGCACTGTCAGTAAGTTTGCTGATGACACGAAACTGGGAGGAGTGGTTGACACACCAGAAGTCTGTGCTGCCATCCAGCAAGACCTAGACAGGCTGGAGGACTGGGCGGGGAGAAATCTTATGAAATTCAACAATGGCAAGTGTAGAGTTTTTCACCCGGGAAAGAACAGCCCCAAGTGCCAGTACAGGTTGGGGACTGATATGTTGGAGAGCACTGTATGGGAAAGGGACCTGGGGGTCTTGGTGGACAGCAGGATGACCATGAGCCAGCAATGTGCCCTTGTGGCCAAGAAGGCAAATGGCATCCTGGGGTGTATTAGAAGGGGTGTGGTTAGTAGGTCAGGAGAGGTCCTCCGACCCCACTACTCTGCCCTGGTGAGGCCACATCTGGAATATTGTGTCCAGTTCTGGAAGGACAGGGAACTGCTTGAAAGAGTCCATCGCGGAGCCACAAAGATGATTAAGGGAGTGGAGCATCTGCCTTATGAGGAGAGGCTGAAGGAGCTGGGTCTCTTTAGCTTGGAGAAGAGGAGACTGAGGGGTGACCTCATTAATGTTCATAAATATGTAAAGGGTGAGTGTCAGGAGGATGGAGACAGGCTCTTTTCAGTGATGTCCAGTGATAGGACAAGGGGCAATGGATGTAAACTGGAACACAGGAGGTTCCACAAAAACATTAGGAAAATCTTTTTCACTGTGAGGGTAATGGAGCACTGGAACAGGCTGCCCAGAGAAGTTGCGGAGTCTCCTTCTCTGGAGACTTTCAAAACCCACGGGGACACATTCCTGTGTGAACTAATCTAGGTGATCCTGCTCTGGCAGGGGGTTTGGATTAGATGATCTTTCGAGGTCCCTTCCAACCCTTAACATTCTGTGATTCTGCATTCAGATTTTTGTAACATCTGGCTGGTAATCATTCCACGTGCTTCTGGGTGCAATCATCTGTAATCACCTACAGATGTACATTTGCAGCTACATTCTGATTTTACTCTTCATGTAATCCTAGAGAATGGGTTTTTTTCATGATTTAAAGTGCTACATATTGCTTCAAATATTCTCAAAAGAAAAAGGAAGTCCCAAATGAAGTGAGAGAAATTTTAGGGCAAGCAAAATCATTCTGAAAGGAGATCTTATCCTATGCTGTATCATCAACCTATTTGTCAATTGCTACGCCCAGTACCCTATTAAATAATATTAATTACATCTCATACCTGCAGAGAGTATCTGACAAAGACTGCAATGTTAATGTCCATTTTACATAGAGGAGTTAAACACACCCATGTTGTATCTTGGAGACAAATAGTGAAACTTCTATGATAAGGAGTGTTCCAAAGCACATCTACCTCACTTGTCTTACAGTAGGAGGGAGCACCGTTCAATGCCACAATGAACCAGCAAACTCATCTCATTTCATGGCCTGTAAAACAGCAACAGAGCTTTATGTCTCAGATACTTCCCACTTTTATTTTAAGTCCTTTTCCCTTCTAACATGTGACCCAGAACTGAAATATTCTTGGCATGCCTACAGTTCAAAGCCTTTTTTTAAAATTGGTAATTAGAAGAAAATATATTTGTGTTATTTTGAAAAATGTCTGCCATGATTGGAAGTGAACCTAATTCAATGTTTGTGAAAGGAAACATCACAGTGGGGCCAAAATAAGCTTCCTCGATTCACTTATGGGCATTGTTTTAATAGAAGACTTGTAAAGGAATCGAAATAGCCCCCTTGTTTCCCCATAAATTGAAATTCTATTTACCAAACACAGGAGTTAACACTTGCTCTCGTAAGAGTTGTTTTGCAGTGGGAAAAATACTATTGAGTGCAACCCGTTTTAATTGTGAAGGTGCTGCTCTTAAACTGGAAAAAGATTGGGGTGACATTAGCTAAACTTTTCAGAAGGAAAGAATGAAAGTTAAGATGGTATGCTGTGATACTGCATTTTGCACCTCACTGCCACATTCCATTATATGCATTTTCCATGAGAGATTTAATGTTGCCCAGAGGTTGGGTACCTGTCTCTAAGGATAAAAATTCCCAGTGGCTCATTAGTGTGGGGTGTGATGGACACATGAAAGCCAAACAACTAGAAAGGGTTGCTTACACCATTGTGGAATAAAAACTGAAACGTCAGCCCAAACCAGATCTCCAGTTAGATACTCCCAAAAACAGCAAGCACTCATTGATATGAGTCTATTTGTTAATGTGGACACCTGTATCATTAATTTGGCTGCAAGCATAGAATTATAGCATGGTTTGGATTGGAAGGGACTTTAAAGATACCTGTTTCCAACTCCTCTGCATGGGCAGGGACACCTCCCACTAGACCACATTGGTCTAAGCCCCATCCAACCTGGCCTTCAACACTTCCAGTGAAGGGGCATCCACAGCTTCTGTAGACAACCTGCTCTAGTGCCTTGCCACCCTTATGGTGAAGAACTTCTTCCTTTCATCTAATCTAAATCTACTTTCTTTCAGTTTAAAGCCATTGCCCCTTGTCCTATCACTACATTTCCTTGCAAAATTTCCCTCCACAGCTTTCTTGTAGGCCCCCTTTAGCTACTAGAAGGCCTTTATAATGTCTCCCTGGAGGCTTCTTCAGGCTGAACAACTTCATCTCTCTCAGCCTGTCTTCATAGGAAAGGTGCTTCAGTCCTCAGATCACCTTCATGGCCCTCCACTGGACCTGCTGCAACACGTCCATGTCATTATGCTGGGGGTTCCAAAGCTGGATGCAGTACTCCAGGTGGGGTCTCACATGAGTGGAGTAGAGTGTGAGAATCAGCTCCCTTGACCAGCTGGCCATGCCTCTTTTGATGCAGACTAGGCTGCAGTTGGCTTTCTGAGCTGCAGACACACATTACCATGTCACGTCTAGTCTTTCATCAACCAACACTCCCAAGTCCTTCTCCTCAGGGCTGCTCTCAATCCATCCTCTTCTCAGTCTGTATTTGTGCTTGCAATTCCCCTGACATGGGTGCGGGACCTTGCACTTAGCCTTGTTGAATTTCATGAGGTCTGCAGGGTCTCACTTCTCAAGCCTGTCAAGGTCCCTCTGCGTGGCATCCTGTCCCTCCAGTGTGGTGACTGCACCACAGAACTTGGTGTCATTGGCAAACTTGATGAGGGTGCACTCGATCCCACTGTCTGTGTCTCCTATGTTAAACAGCACCAGTCCCAATACTGAGCCCTGAGGAATGCCACTCATCATTGGTCTCCACTTGGATACCGAGCTGTTCACTGCAGCTCTTTCAGTGTGACCATTGAGCCAATTCCTTGTCAACAAAGTGGTCCATCCATCAAATCTATATCTCTCCAATTTAAAGACAAGGATGTCTTGTGGGACAGTGACACATGCTTTGAACATCAGTTGCTCTGCCTTTAACCACTAATGCTGTAACTCTGACACGGAAGACCACCAGATTTGTCAGGCAGGACAAGATACCAATAGGTTTTAATTGCTGTCACTCCATGCCCACGTGTACACAACCTGCTTGTCTCTTGGTGGCAGCCATTTGACCTTACCAGGTCCCTGGCATCAGCAAGAGAGGCCAATGGATTATGAATGATTAGTCATCCTAGGCAACTGCCTACTTTACCAGCTCTGAGACTTCAAGGTCCCTGAGGAACAATAAATTATTACTTGATCAATAGAATAAAAAATATATTTGCAGGTTATATGTTCAAAGTAGGAGATAGAATTGATAGTGAGAAAGATTGCAAGGATGTTTTCAGGCTCTGAGTATGCCTCCTTCCTCTCCCCACCACCCTCTCACACAGTTGTCTCCACCTGAATATCATTGTGTGCAGACAGAGATGGCCAGAAATGCAGATCAGTGTCACCACCACAGCCCAAATCTCTTGTGTCTGAGTCCATTTGGTATCTGGGATAAGAGGAAGTGATGAGGGGATGTAATTGTACCCATTAAAGGCTGAGAGATTGAGTTCTTATGAAAGAAGTGTTGATTCAGTAATGATTTCTTGAACATTTGTGGTCAGACTCCTTTAATTCTACAGATGATATGTATACTTGATATACATATTGAGTCTTAATGCTCTATTTATTCTAGCAAGTGGATCATGATATTAAATACTTTGATAAACATGTTTTATATAGCTTTTTGATTCAGGCACTTGTATGTAGAGTGCCTAATAAGGATGCCTTCATCCATGACCACAGCCTGTGAAGTTAACGTGTGGTAACATGACAAGTGATAACGATGTTAATGTGTGAAGGTGTCAGAATGTAATTAGGGAAGCCATTCAGACTGTCTAATGATAAAACTCATTTTCTAAATGTGAGGCAAAATGACTTAGAACATGCCTCATTAGCCCACTGATTGAGAAACCAGGGAAAATCATTATTTAAAAAATGGTGACAGATTTTTGTTTGTCTCCTGGGAATTCCTTCCTAGACCTTGCAAACAGAGAGCAATAACAGGGCCCTGATCCCAGCTGAGGCACCATCATGAGCAAAAGGGTCTCCACTCAGGGAATTTCACTTTTTTGTTTTACTGCTGTCATGGTTTAGCCCCAGCTGGGAGCTGAGCACCACGGGAAGGAGAAGAGGTAAAAAAAAAAGTGCAAAAATGCTGTGGGTTGAAGTAAGGAGGTTTTAATACAACAGTGCAACAGCAGAAACAACAAAGAACAGCAACAACAGCAATGAAACAATACACACAAAGTAGCAATAGCAAATGAAAGGGCACTGAGCTGCCCCAACCGACCAGCACAGTTCCCTAACCCCCCACCTTATGTACCAGTCACTGAATTCCAATCACAGTTTAACCACTTTTTTTCATTAAGATTCCAAATGCCATTTTGTGTAGAGGCTTAGCTTCAGAAAGCACAATAATGACTATCTTTCTATGGGGGTTTTACCCACAAACACCCTTTCCATTATGTTCTTCAGCAGAATGTGTAATTTTTGCCATCCTGTGAGTCTGAAAGTATTGGAAGCTCTGTCCATCTTACATTATACTTGCTTGTGTTCTTTGGTAGTATTACATGTTGTACAAGATACAGGACAATATCTTTTAGATTAATTTTTCCTCTCATTTTAGGGACTCTTGTCATGATCCAAACCCATAAAGGTAGATTTTTTTTGATTATTTTTTTTTTTCAAAAATTGTAGGCTGTTTGCCAAGTTATGTCTTTTTTGATGCCCCATTCATGTGCAGCTTCTCATGCTTTTATGTCACCAATGTGGCTGAGTTACCACTTTTTCCTCTTCTCGAGAAGACTGCTTTTTTGAATGCCTTATCCTCCATGTGCAATTAATATCATTATTAAATTAGTAATTGAATGGTTAAAACAGTTTTGGACATTCTGGTCCATCCTTCCCCCACTGCTGATATGCTCAGTAGTTTAGTTAATATCTTAACCATAAAATAGAAAATGCAACTGATAAAATACTGAACTGACAGAACTGAGAGATTTGGCCATGCAGTGTGTAGAAAATTCATAATTAGAGAATTATTTCAGGCTTGTCTAAGAAGCAAGATGATTTTATTTGATTCTCAAATTTGTGCACTAAGAAAGGACTGTTGCTTATGCAGAAACTGAAATGAACAAGACTGGGCTGTCACATTTGGTGGGCTCAAAGACACTCATACTGGGTTGTTGCCTCTGCAAAGTTATTTCTTGATTTGGAGACAGTGCTGTCCTCATTATACCTGTCTTCTCCATTTAGATTTAAGTTAATTTGAGGATTCATAAACCTCATAATCACAGTACTAATTTTTAAGCCATTTCCCAGGATGACCATCTAGCAGCAAACTGGTTGTAGAAATGCTGATAGCCTTACTATGGAGTTTTCTCCTGACCAGACACTGAGTTACTTGCCCTTATTTACTGACATCCTTCGATCATAAGTATACTGTTTATCCTTTGAAATCACCTGCCCTTACAGCCTGACAGGATAGGACAGGGCACTCTATTAACTGTATCTGTAACTGAATATCCCTGTACATAATACTTTGAAGATAGTTTTTCTTACTTAAAAGTTACGCAGTTGGTAAAAAGCAGACATATGCATGTGGTTCACTATTTCTTCCTGATAAAGAAGAGATACAGCAGTTACCAAACAATTTGGAGATAATGGTGTTTTTAAGGTTGGTGACAGTTCTGTTTAGCAAAAATTCTGTGGCATGTGGCAAAATTATTATTGCTATGGAAGGACTGTAGGTGCCTTTCAAACCTGAGGTCTTGATGATCCTTATGGTGAAGTGGTGTAGTTTGCCAGACATCTTCAGATTATTTCAGCTTCCTTCTTTCTTTAGTATGACAATTCCATCTAAACAAGGAGAATCATTTTCAAATGGAAATTCTTTAACATAAGGCAGTGTTAGTCAACAAGTTTGCATGACTTGTGGATGTATGTGGAAAGAAGAAAATGGGTCATGTCTTGATTTGCAGTGAACACAATGCCAAAATGGTAAGACATGGAACATGTTTCTTGAAAATTTTCAGTTTCTTCAAGCTCTCTGAATTTGTACTGTTTCTGAAGGGATTCACATCTGTTGTGTCACTGTGTGGTTGATGCAGATTAAATTTTACTGGAGAATATATTAGCAAAGAGCCTTTCATGACAAATTTTTTCAAGTTAGAAACAACTGTGTCTTAAATACATCATGTGAGGCACTGAATTTTCCATGATTTAACTAAAGGCTACCTCTGAAGTTGTATGTCTGAAGTCTTGCTTTTGTATACCATGACTGTGTCATGATCTTATTCCAGAGAGCTACTTCATTGCTACTTCTTTATTCTTACTTGATTTCTGTGGGAGAAGGAACCCTGGTATGTAGACTACAAAGCAGCTCCAGTGTCCCTTCCCCACAGCTGAGGCACCAGTGTCCTGGCACTCCACAGCACACACCAGTTGCTTAAACTGGTTGTACTCTGTGGGTCCAAGGGCATGACTGGGATAAAAATATTGTTTGTTACTGATGGTCACAGTGAATTCTTTGTATTTCTGTGTTGGAAGAGTAACACAGGTACCTAAACCCACAAGTATACTAAGACAATGCTGCTGATTTTAGACAACTGAATAAATGGCCTGAATTTGGAAAAAAAAAGAAAAAAAAACAAAAAACCAAAAACAAACCAACACAAAAAACAAAACCAAACCCAAACAACTCCAGTTAACTCTGTTAGCTTTTTTGACACTTCTGTATGCTTGCCACTTTTCTCAGTGAGGCCATTTTAGTTGCCTAATTAATGAAGACTTTTTATTACTATATTTTTTAAGCAATGGTTTAGAGACACAGAATAGCACAAATAATGTCCATTGAATTAGCTCTGATACACTGACAAATGTTATGTGGGAAGTTGTAGAGTTTTGGAAGAAGGGTAATTTAATCAGGCCTCCAGAATTTTAATTTATTGCTGTGTTAATCCCAAAGTAATTGAGTCTTGTATTAAACCAGGCAATCAGGTGAAACTAATGTGAATAGATTAGTACAGTTCTCTTGTACTGACAGTCAAAGAAAACTTTACTGCTGCTGAGAGAATTCAGTGGAACATACTTTCCCCTGCCCTTTCAGGGTGTTCCATGTTAGTTTCAGCAACTAAATAGTTGCATCTATAATGGCATAAAACAACCTTCCAGAGAACTTTCATTTTCCTTTTGTTTTCAGCTTTGTTTGTAATTACGGATCTTTCCTGGTGGCCATCTTCTTCTGCTATATATAGTTTGATTTATCACTGGTGTCATTATAGTATGCTGCAGAGAATTTAATGACCTGTCTGACATCTGTACTGTGTGTTTCCTCCTATCTCTCTTTCGTTCCTGGCTGTGCTTGGGAACACAGAAAGAATGATTTGCACACTGAACCAATATGTTTCGCTTACATTTAATTTTTAAAGTATTTTGAAGTTTTCATTCTCATAGACCTTCTGATAAGGACTTGCCTGATAAGGATGGCAATGTTAAAAAAAAAAAAAAAAAAATTCACACTTGCTGATGTTAAGTAAAAGGCCAGTAGACTGTCACAGATCATAAGCTGAAGAGATGGAAGATCAAAGTGTGGCAGAAAAGCAGTCTTACTAGAAAGGTATAAGAAAATGAAAGTTGAGGCAGGTCAAATGCAAGTTTTAATTGCATCTCATTATGCTTTTTTGTACTGTAAGCTGTATCACCTGTATATTGATCCCTTACTGACGTAAAATTTCATGTACTGTTTCTTAATGTATCTTAAGTAGCATAGCCTTAAATTTTATGTAAACTTTCCTCTCTGATTAATAGGAGATCACAAATGTAATAACACAAAAAAAATGACAATAGAGCTCGCTGTCGCCAGCACAGCTTAACTACTTAAATACACTTAAATTAACACTAAAATACTTAAATTAAAACACTAAAACCACTTAAAATACTACTTAAAAACACTACTTTAATATCCCTACCCCTCACTCCCTACTGCTTTGTGTCTCAAGAGGGCTTATTTGCTCCAACATAAGGGTTTAAGGAGTCCTGGAATGCAGCTTGCTGGGGAATGTGGTGCTGGAGACATTGCAGCTGGCTCTGCAGGACCTGAGCTCACAGAGGGCACCTCTAGGAAGCCTCTGCACTGCACCCCCATGGCAGTCTGGGGTGTGTCAGTGTCCATTGCTGCAGATCGTGGGTTAAATGTACTCTGTTTCCACAAATGACCTTCTCATGCTTACTTTTTGTTGTTCCTGCTCCAGCATAGCAAGGCCCCCCAGTGTGACTTTCAGGTGATACATGCTCTGTGTAGGCAAAGGAGGAAATTTGCTTTCATGCTGCTGCTACTGTTTACTTACAGTTCCTGCGGGAAGTGTGAGTAAAAACACTCAGATCTGTTATCTACCTTGATTTTTCTTTTTCCACCAATGCAGAATGCTAATAAAAAGGTCAGATAACTTTGAGAAGCTAGGTAAAGCAGAGGACACTTGCATGATAAGAATGCCATGGTCAAAGGGAAATAAATGCACATTAAGACCATCTCCTTAATGAGAATTTACTAAGAAAATAAATAGAAGCTGCTACAAGCAAAAACAACCTCCCAACCCACCAGTTGGCACTTTGCATGAGAATTGAAGAAAGGCTTACTGTCAGAGACAATACCTGTTTGTGTGGATAGCCACTCAACAGCTCATGGTCTGACAAGGAAGATGTGAAAAAATAGAGGAATTAAAGGGGTGACAATAGTGTGAACAGCCCTGAAACAAAAGTCACGACTAATTTCAGCCACACTAAGGAGCAAGAAGCTCTTAGCCAATAGGCAAAGCATGAAGTTAGGCAATTAGAAACCTGTCATTCCATACCAAGAAAATTAGATCCTATCAGTTTAATTATCAGTCAGTGCCATTAAGACAATATAGCTCTTCATAATGAAAGCTGCAGTTTCTGGGTAACAGGGGTAATTGTTTTCACAGTAGATTTTCACTTTCAGACAAGAGCTTCAGGATGTGACTGGTTTACTGGCTTTGACCTTCAGCACTTGCATAATGCAAGGGACACATTGTTTTTACCCTGACTTCTGAGATTTGATTATTTTATCCTAAACAGCATTTTCATAAAGTTGATGGAAGTGAGCAAAACCACCCACTACAAATGCAGTCTACAATAGTCATGCAACATGCCTTCTGTTACTGTAATTAGAGCATCTTAACAAATCGTCTTTGATTTAAGACCTTTGATTTGATAACACAGGCTTGGCTTTCCCACTTCTGCTGGGGACTAAGGGGGAATAATGCTATTCCAGAACATCTAGTTCACAGATGGTCACTCTAGAGGAGGTAGCACACACAGAGCAGAAGCTTAGGTATGACTCTCCAGCACATCAGCTCATCTGTGGTAACTGACTTCATATACATGCTGCTACCCTTGCAGTACCCTGTGGCAAGTGCGTAATGGCTCGCTTCCGTTAAATAGTGCACAATCTCACTTTATTACTCTGTTACTCAAATATTTAAATACTGAATGTTTCTTTTGCTAAGTGTCTTTTTCTCTATTGTTCTTAGGGACTCTCAGTAGTTACTGTATTCTACTCCAGGGTAAATGTCATGACATTGCCATGCAAAGAAATTCTTAATATCTAGTATTCTTAATATCTAGTATGCACTGAGTGGTATTGGAAAAGACCTAAGTTACGAGCTAATAGAATAGTATAATATTTTGGACCCCCTGTGAACTAATGAAATATTTTTTAAAAAAACTATGAGACCATTCACTTCCAGTTACTGCCTTTCTCATAACAACTGAGTAGGAATAGAAATTGCTTGAAAGATGTAAAGTGTTGTCTTTATCCTGATCATAAATTTGGGTTGTGATCAAACTGGGAGCTAGATTTTGCATTATCTAGCAGATGATCTGAATAAATCTTTAAGACATCTACTGAACAGTTGCCAATTCTGTATTTTTCTGTACTTAGGACACAGTGTTGGGAAATACATCTTGATTTCTTTGCCACAGGGGGTATTTTTGTTCTGTGAGTTGTTTCAGTATGCAAATAATTGCTGTCTTTCCTAAAATCTCTGTATACAGATGTTATCAGTGGACAGACTTTTCAATGGTACAAGCTGCTTTGGAGGTTCTCCTTAACACTCAGTAGAATTTAAGACTTTTTGAAGACATGCTGTTCCATTTTCAAGGAAGGTGGGATTGGTCATCCTGGGAAGTTTCAAGATACTTTTTCTTCCATACTGCAGTCAGCATTTTCCACTCTTACCCAAAGACTCCTTTAGAAGGTTGTCCTCTACTTTTCCAACAAATCTGTACAACTGTTACCTTGCAGTAGAGAGTACCATAATGATCAGTACTTTGCCTCATTTCAGTAAGAGATATTGACCACAGTTTATGCCTCCTAAGTTTTGGTAATTGGCATGAACCCTCAATTTAATAGTCTCTGTTCACATCTGAAAAGGAATAATCCACACAACAGTATCACCTTTTTCTTCCTTTTTCACTTTATCTTCCTTTTTCTTCAGTTACTGTGAAGATTCCAGTAAATAAGCTCCAAATTTTGGTACTTAATTTAAACAGTTACAATGAGATTGGATGACTTTGGGCTTCTATTTCCAGCTAAGCTATACACTTTTTTAATTCATGATACTGAAAGAATTAAAATTGAATTTTATTGCATGAAAGTCAAAAGAAGTGTAACCAGCATGTTTTCTGTCAGAAGACCTGATCAGTCACCAGTGGGACAGGGACATCTGAGGTTGATAGAGCATAGATGCTCTGTGGTAACATGTACAAGATAAAAACTTCAGAAATCTGTTCTATTTCTCCAGAAGCTGACTCTATACATAGCTGATTCATCTTGACAGAAGTTACCCAGGGGCTGACAAGCAGATTAGTCACAACAGGACTTCTGGATGTCTCTTCCCATAAACTGTGATATTATTTTCTTCTAATTACCTGCCTGTGGCAGGTTTAGCATGTTTTTTACACTGGTATGTGTACTACTTACATATCCTTCTGTATTAACCAACTGCTATATTCTTCATGCAAATATTTTTCTGATATTTATTATTCATCTGCTGGTTTTAGGCATTTTACTTAGAATTCTGAGGTTAAGTGACAATTAATTAAATACATTTATCATTATCTCTCAAACAAAAAATCTTCAGTTGTATTACTATTTATTCCTGTTCTTCAGAACAAACTCTATCTACGTTTTCTTTTTCCTATTTTCAGTTTTTACATTTCAGGGAGAATCTTAATTCTGCCATTACCTGGATATTTTCTATTTGTCCTCATTATCTAATACAGAATGCTATGAAGCATTAATGGTTATTCATGGAGGGGTAGTAGCAGTGAATGGAAATTGCATACTGCAAAAGCCTTTTAGAAAGTCAGCATTCTACCATTACTGTACCATAGCCACAGATGTGTATTTCACTGACATTAACATACCAAGATGGCAAATGCCCTGAGAATAGCTGAAGATATTGATTGCAGTCACTGGGGCACTAAGAGAAATTCTGAAGAGAGTTTGGAGCATCAAGGGAGAATACTGGTTTTGAGTAGTTGCTCTGGGAAAGTTGTAGGATTAATCTAAGAGATGTCTCTATGGTTAATTCACGATCAATTTAGTCTTTGCAGTCTTTTACCTGGTCATTTTATCCAGTGAAGAATGCTGCTTCTACTGTGCATTTACTCAAACTGTGGTTAACCTGCTCTCTATGGTAATTTCACAAGAGTCTTAACTTAATGAAACTAGACTGTGTTAGTTGCTTCACACCTGCTATTTGTCCTCTTTTCAAACATTTTGCCACATTTGTTAGATATGATGCTTTATGTTATACCAAACTAGCTAGTTTCCATCAGCTTGTCTCTCTCCAGATGCTCTCTGATTTCATTCATTCCTTAGCAGTGCTGTGAAATCCGTAACACACATGCTTTCATGGATCTGCAGACTCTTGGTATCTCCAAGAGCCGTAACTTTGGGGTTTTTTCCGGATGCTTGTTTACTTCTTTCTGCTCCTTAAGTAGTCCTTCATCTCAGTTAAGTATTAGGGCCATCAACAAATTTGACCCACTATGCTAAGAGCAGATTTTAGAGTGTTTGAGTTGTTAGGGCTGCTGTAGTGAACATTTTTGACCAAAATATGCCGATATTGTTAGTTTTTTACTCAGTTCACTTACCACAGACAGATGCAGGATTGCAGCTGTGTCCACAGGTATCCTCAGGCACAATGGGGAAGGTGCAACTGAGGAAGATTTTTCACTGAAGAATTTCAGTGCAGTTCAGAGTAAATAAATATTTTATAACAAAACAAGACCCTGTATCAAAGAATGACCTTCCCCAGCTGTTGTGCTTCATTAAAACAGCCACATTTCTGAGAACTTCCAGAACAGAGCACACTGTTAATCCTTCCTGAATACCTTCATTAGAAGCATTCTTGGAAATTTCCCCTGTCAGGAAGCCAATGAAAATGAAATAATTAACATTTTTTTATTATTTGCTAATTGAGGATTAAGCCTGTGTAATTTAAAACAACTGGACTCACTAGACTTAGTGGGGGGTGGTTTTCAGCCTGTATCACCGCATTTACTGATGAAACATTGTTTACCAGCTGGAAGGAACCTTGGTGATGCTCTTGTCTACTCCTTCTTGTGACTCTAAAGGACTGTGTCATCTCCATTGTTCATAAAAGTCCCAATTTAGAAAACTTAAGAATGGGAGAGGCAAAACAAGATTAAAAACTCTTTTAGGGCTTAATTTCTTCAGTGATTAGAAAATGTCTAAAATCAGCCTACCTCTTATTCATGGACACTTGTTTCAATGCCGGTATTAGCTTTTGTCTTTCTTTATGGTCAAAGACAAGTGCTTAGTGATATTTACCTTCTGTATTTTCCATTTTTTGACATCTTGGAACTTGGGAACTTCCTACTACCAGAGGTTGTATTTGCACGTAGATGTTTGGCCACGTACCCTTCTGATATGTAGTACCACTGACCCATATACTGTGAAAACGTGTGAACTATGGAACTGAGTCAGAGGCAGGTTTTGCACTAATAAAATCACCGACTTGGCACTGATGTTTGATCTACAAACAATGTGATACAGACTGACTTACTTGTATTCATACTGTTCAAGCCTGGTCCATTCTAGAGCAGAGTGCTTGCATATCCATATGTACAGTGGCTGGTTTTGATCTCCACTGGACCCCATGAATCACCCCTGTGGCCCCAAAACATAACTCAGAAATATGGGATTATTCCGACCAAGGTTCCCATGAGCATTGTGTCACATCCCTGGTGTCACAGACCAACAGGGATGCAATTTTATAAGCCAGTATTGAAGGTATGTGTTGCACAAGGGAATGTCAAGCCGTGGAAGATGCTGAGGTTGTGGGCCTATTTTGAAGAGTGTCGAAGGTGCGTACGGGTTGGCGGAAGCCTGCTTGCTACAGGCACATGCATGGGAACAGAAGCTACAGTACTTGACGACATAAGTGTTTGCAGAAGTGCTGCTTTGCAATAGGCTCAGGCTGTGGTTTGACATGTGTTAAGAACCGCAGCAGGGATTGCTCAGGATGAGGCAGGGTACATGAGTGTTACTTTTGGAGTCACTGAAGGAGGCATACTGTACTGAATTTTTACCAGCCTTTGGGGCAACATTATGCTGGAGGTAGGAGACCATACACAGCACCTTCCGTAGCACAAGTTAGGGTGCAGATGAACAATACATGTTGCAGTGTGCAAGCTTTCAGTGAAACCCCTCAAAAAAGTGTTTGTTTAAAGTGACACAGTCAGATTATGGCAAATAATTATCATGTGCCTATCATGCAGAGTATTTGGAGTCTTAGAGATAGAGTTGTTATCATGTCCTGAGTGACACCTTATTTATTCACAGTTTTACTTTCCATCTCTTACTTTACAGGAGTTAGATCTACAGCCCATGACTCATGAAGGCTTCCATTATGGAAGAAAAAGAAAAAAGGGCTTTTTGCTGAGGAATATAATTTAGCTGGTTCAGAAGCAGTGGAAGATGAATCTGCACCTCCTGCAACAGCTTTGTAGGCAAAACCCTAACATGAGGTGCTTTCTGCAGTTTGAATTCAGTGTTTATTTTTAGTGTCTATGTGCAGCCTAAAGACACATAGATTACTTTATGCATAGTAGTACCATTCTTTTTATAACCAGTAAGGGTGAGATGCTGTACTGGCTTTACATGACTATGAGACATGTAAGAGGATTTCCTCTCAGCTCCTTTCTCAGCTTTAATTTCCAATTTCCATAGTTCGTTTATTGTTTGTGATGAGAACAAGATGGCCTTGCAAAGCTTCCTTTGCTCTTTGCACAATAGGTAAAGGCATGTTAGACAAGAAAGCCATCTGGTTGCCAGGTCAAATAATTTGCACTATCAGTACTCTAGAAGAAGCTGGGTTTGATGCTCCTAGCTGTAATGTGTAGGGGAAAAAATGCATTTCATGGTTTTAGTCAATGAAGTTTTTTATCACTAGATTTCCTTACAAATGCAGGTTTCATCACATACTTTGTTGACCTTTGCTCTCTACAACTGCCTCACTCTCTACATCTACCTTCTCTCTCTACATCTACCTGAAAGGAGGCTGTAGTGAGGTGGGTGCGGCCTGTTCTCTCAAGTGAATAACAACAGGACTAGAGGAAATGGCCTGAAGTCACACCAGAGGAGGTTTAGATTAGTAAAGGAATTCTTCCTAATATCCAAAAGAGTGGTCAGGTGCTGGAATGGGCTGCCAAGGGAGGTGATGGAGTCACCATCCCTGGAGGTATTAAAAAAAACTTGTAGATGAGGACACGTTCCACTGGGATGGTGAGGTGTTGATGGTTGGATGGGGTGACCTTAGAGGACTTTTCCAACTGTGAGAATTTTGTGATTCTGGGACCTGTTTTTATTTCATTTTCTCCTTGTATGATCTGATATTTATGTTCTCTCACATTGTGTTTTGTCTTTTTTAAAAAAAAAAACTTCAACAGTGATTTAGTGTTAGGATTCCTTTCTCTAATATGTGATTTTTTTACCTTTCTGTTCATTGTACAGATGGTAACTCAGAATATTATCTGGTGACTGGAGATAAATAGGGGTTTTTTTCTGGTTTTGAATGTTGCTGTTAGGATTGAATATGATATTTTTCTAGTAGTAAATCAGATCATTTAGACAGTTATATGAAGGAAAATAATTTGTCTCAATCCCAGAGGTTCTTTCTTTACTGCTGTGAAATGGGAGAAAACCAACATGAGCCTCAAAAAGTTGTGATTTCAAAGGTCCAGCTGAATTGCCTGGTCACTCCAAGACTGAGTCACCTCTGCCTGCGTCATTCTTTATAGATGCTTTCCTGGTGTGTTCTTAAAGAGCTCAGAGGAGAGAAATTCTGTAGTCCTCTCAGTTATCCCAGTGCTTGCTATTGCCTGCTAGGAGCTGTTTCCCCTGTTTCAGTTATTTCTGACTTGAACACATGAATCCTGCTAAAAGCATTTATTTGGTACTTTTACAAGATCCATAGGAGAGTCACTGAAAAGAGCTTTAATGCCAGGGCGTGACAGATCTGCCTCACGGTCAGTTTTGAAAACAGATATTTTCTGAGATTCTCTGGTGTGTTTGTCTTTATTTAGGAAGCCCATATCCCAGGTGCTGTAAAACGAATGGGCCTGAAAACAATTGTGCTTTCTTCTTTTGACTACATCATATAGTATCAACCTCTGTCATTTTAATGGGCAGGTAGTTTAATAAGTGTTTTGAAAGCAACGTATCGATCAAATATACTGTTTTCCCAATATTTTTCATATTTAGTGGGGACTAGTAGAATGTCAGAATCCTAGATCTGACTTTTTTTCCACTAAGGGAATGATAAAATTCCCTTTGGCTTCAAGCACTAGCATTCAGGCCAGGATTGAAAATTTCAAACTTTCAGCATGTCAAAGAATAAAACAACATCCAGCTATCTGAACCTCAGCTCATGTGCCTGACTCTGGGCAGTGAAATTTAAAAATTGTGAACGTGATTTTTGCTTCAAAAATATTACATAAATACGTTGACAAAGTTTCTGAGGCAGCATCAGGATTTGTTTTCTGTTCTGAAAAATACGGGGGCATAATGGAACAATATAAACCTCTACCCAAGCCATGGCAGGACCTGCAGACACGTTACTTAGGATAACAAGATGTGCCTATGAAGTCCTTCAGTAACTATCCTTATGTATGCTTTTATTCCTGAGTAACTGACTTCACAGATGGGAGTGGATAGACTTCCAAGGGTCTTTTTTAAGGTGAAGAGTAGCCAAAGAGGGAGTCACTGTAAATAGATGGCATGCAAAAATGTCATCCCCAAATTTATGCTTGTCACTTGTTTGCACCTTCAGATCAAAAAGCTCTGATTGCATTTCACTAACTGGAAATTATTTTCATTTGGAAAATGAAGTCTGTTTAGCTCATGCTTTGATAAAAAAATATTGAGGGTAGGTCTGATCTGCATTTCCTGGGAAAGTGCTTCACTGAGAAATGCCAAAACTTTTTTTTTTTTCCCCATGCACAGTCCTTTTTTTTTCAAACCACATGTTCATGTTGCTCAGTGCAAAATGCCACATTTTCCACTTTAGCAAAATCTTTAAAGAAAAACACGTTAAATATCATAGGTCTATAAGAAATTAAAGCATCTTTGAGTCAAAGCAGAGAGCCGACACACACCTACACAAAGAATAAACATCTTTGCAGGTAATCTTGAGGCTGAGACAAAAGAGAGAAGGCGTATCCGAGAAAAAAAAATTATTGATTTGACTGTGAGAAAACTAGGAAGTTTTTGTTGCAGGTATGTGGAACTATTTTCAGTAGTACATAAAGGTCAGAAAGGATTTCTGCAGAAGGAGACGATGTTGAAAATGTGGTTTAAATGGAGTTTATTAAAACTTTGAACGTTCTCCTCAAAAATACATGGCAGTTTATACAACTTTTCTTGCCAAATGCTTTGTTTTTGTCTCCAAAAAGCTTGTGAGCTATTTAGTCTATTAGTGCTAGCCTTCCAAGAATTCTTTTGATAACCAGTAGATCTCTAGTAATGCAAACACTTGCTGTAAGACAGTAAGTAATATAAGAAATCAGAAGAATTGGTTTTCCTTTCAAGTCAACCTTTCATTTTCTGAGGGAGAGAAAAAAAATTTGTCTATTCTTGCTGACATCCATGTATGCTTTTTATTTAAAAAAATTCAAGTTCTTTCTCTTTTGACACCCAGATCTTTTAAAGTCAGAAATCTTTAGGATAGCCTCACTTCACATTGATTGTGTTGCTGTTTGAGGCATGTCAAAGAGTCTCTACTTATCTCAGAAAGGTGCTGTGGGATTTAGTGAGCTGTCAGCACACTAAACCACTTCTTGCTGTCTCTGCCTGCTCCTTAACTGCAGGTTAGGCTAATGGGCAAACCTCTCCCTCACCAGCATGGTGGGTAAATTATTTTGCTTCTAGTGGCACGTAACAGGTGCCAGGGAATACTTAACTCATTAATAGCTAAACAGATCACTGAGGGAGTGTCATTTGGATTTTCTTATAGCAGTCAATCATAGACCTCCTTTCTCCCATGCAGAAAAGGAAAATATTGTCTCTTCAGTTAGCCTAGTCTCTTAAGATGTGTTTGGCACTGTATATTTGCTCCTGTTATTCAGATGTATGGAAGCTAATGAGATTTCTAACATGTTTGGTTTATGCTGTCTCCTTGGCCAGCTTTTCTGTGGTTTTTTGGTTGTTTGGTTTTTTTTTTCTTTTCCTTTTTTTTTTTTTTTTTTCCTTACAGAAATGCATTGAGCTAAGTGCTACTGCTGTCTTCTGGTCACTGAATACTCAGCAGGTCTTGCTAGTTGAGATTTTCTACTGTTTGTAGAAAAAAAAAAGAAGTCTTGTTCATTTGTACACTATAGCTGGAGCAGATTAAATTAGGATGCTTTGGGGAGGGATTTTTAATAGCATCTTATTTATGATGAAAGCATTTTTATCAGTGATTGAGGGAGGAATAAAATTGAGTGCAACTGCTTTTGACAGTGTTATCCATGCAAGAGGTAGGGGCTGATATCTTCATTTTAAGAGAGAGAACATCCTCTGAGAAGTGTCTACAGTTCACAAGTGATGCCCAGAGGAAGTGAATGAAACTGAAATGGAGCTTTAGGGCACAGCAGCAACTTTTCTGTCTAGGCTCCCCTAAACAGTTGTTTCTTCTACCCTACAGTAAAAAAAAAATATATAAATACAGCCTTCATAAGCTATTAGAGTGGTATACTGTGGAATTTACTCCTTGAATACTTTTCTGTCTACCAGTGCATTTAGCCCACTGTTGCTTATCATCAGATTGACCGACCACTTCCTACGCACAGTCACCAGCACAGGTACTTGTAGGGTGAATTTCAAGCCCTCTTTGTCCTCTTCTGTCTCTTACACCTCTGCTGAGTGTGAGGAAGTTCTTCCCTTTGTTAAATATTTGTGCTGTTGGGGTTTTTTAGTTGCTGATTGGAGTGTTTGAAACTTTAGGGTGAAGGGGCTGCACTGCAGCTGGAAATAAGGAAATGCATTGTCATGGAAGTCAATTAAAATATGCTGCTATAAGTTTGAAAATCACTTGCAAGACCTTTTTAGCACTGTCTGGACATGATCTTTTTTTCTTTATGGACGCTGCTATCCTGTTTTTTCCTGTCAGGCTTTTTGTCCTGAACTTCTCTGATTGTTCAGTTCTTGATAATATAAATATCACACTGAAAATGTTCCATTTAGGTCATGCAGTCCCTTGGAATCCACATTTTTCAAAATCTGAGCATCTCCACATCCCTCCAGTTACTATACTGTTCATCTGAATCATTAATGTGTATTCTCATTAACTCCTATATCTGTTCTTTTAATGCATTTTTTTCTGCTTCCACACATTTTCATGCTTTTGAGATAGTTGCTACTAGCTGACCAGACTCGAGACATCATGAAATGATATCTCATGGTAAAGCTTACTTAAGTCATGCTACTTAATTAACTCTGCTTCTGAGTAAAATATCATAATGTTCACTCTAGATATGGAAATGTTTCTATGTGAATATGTTCTATGGATTCTTTTGTCCAGATTTCTTTCATCTTACAAAGCAGATAATTTTTTTTATTAATTAGTCAAATTAGTGGATGCCATGGTGCATGCTAGCTTTGCTGTTTCATGACTACACTTAAAATGAATTGGAATGCTCTGACTACTAGGAAGGTTCATGCAACAAGTAAATAGTTTTGATTGACAGTGTAAGAAAGTCAGTGCTGAATTGGCATGCCTTCTGTGTCTAGCAAGATTTGCATACTTTGTTTTCTCTCTACCAAAGGGATTCACTACTGCCGTCATTTTTAATAGTCATTCCCAATGTTTGATATATGTCTGAATGACAGTCCAAATATATGAGGGCTATACTGAGAGTCTGCTTTAAATTTGACTTTTTAATACAATAACCTTTAAAGTATGTTCATTAAATTTTAAATGTAACAATTTGTGTAAAATCGTTTGTTTTCTGGACTGTCACTTTTACTTTACGGTTTTAAAGGCATCTACATACATAATGTATTTTCAAAGCAGACGTTACGGTCCTATAAAAAGATGGCTCATTTTCAAAGGAATAAGTTAATATAAATTATAGTTTCTTCTGTTTAACTTTTTTTATGTTACACAGTTTTGTCATAACATTTACTGCAGTAGTCATTTACTCTACTATGACTGTACTGATATAAAATATCAGAGATGTTTCATTGCAAAGTCTGAAGTGGTGTTAGGCCCATCTTCACAGCATTTGTCACTCTTAAAACTAAGGCCTAGAGATTCCTGTGTTCTGGATTCCTAGATCTGAAAAGTGAGTATCTATAGTTGGATTCTGTGTTAGGGAAAAGCACAGCTGTGGCAGCATCCTACTTCCAGGCTCCAGCCTGCAGCTTTGCCTGTTCTCTTGAGGATGGGAACCCAGAGATCTGAGACAAGTTGCATCCTTAAAAATACTCTAGGAAGAAGGAGAGGTGGGAATTTTTTGACTGTGCTGCAGAGCTTCCAGGTAGTGGTGTGTGAGGTGTGAACAATTCACAGCTCAGCATTTCCTTGATTCTCACCAACCGCCAGTAAATTTTGTAAAGTTGCCACACACACAAAAAAGCAGTGATTATAAGAGAGAGTGTGTATTAGCACTACATCTGTGTAATTGCAGAAAGGAAAAAGCGGAGGGTATTTATGCACGTAAAGCCATCTTGTGAGCTCTGCTGATATTTTGGATCCCTATTTGCTAAGTTATTTGTGAACATGTAGCTGAGGAGCATTTTAGAAAAGTACTAAAGAAAAGCAAATATAAATAATAATCTGGCTAATTTGCCATAAACTCGCACACCTAAAGTTATCCTGAAGAATGTTTGTCCGTGTTTACAGCATGGACTTGTTGACAAACATAAAACAGATGTCTCTTCTTAGAGCATAAAGTTTTAGATCATGGAGCACAAGTGTTTTCACGTGTAAGACACTGATGGTATAACTAAGCATGAACAGCCATGTATCTGTTTACCCTGGGCAGTCAAGATATCTGCCAGCATTGCTACATTCGGAGTAGTAAGATACCACTTCTGAATAGTGCAACAAACTTCTATGATACTTGCACACAGTACAATTAAGGCTGTCAGCAATTTTTCTGAAAGTCTTTCCATTACTAAGTCTGCAGAACAGATTGCACTGGTCCTAGCACTGACATTTGCAATGTTTCTTTATCTCCTTATTGGTGGTTTTCTGTGTAAAGTATCTATAGTCTCCTCTCATATGTAAAATCTTCATCTTCTCATAAGGAAACTGTCATTCAAAATAATCACTTTAGTGAGTAACACATCACTACTGTATGTTTGAAGTCACTACACTCAGCAAGGGTTAAAAAGCTGTGTTCAGACTGGCAGTGTGTTTTTTCTGCTGTTGTAAGTCAGTGCTCTGCACATTTTCTGTTCTGCTGTCTTCTCCACAGCTCAGTCCCAGGGAAGAGGCACTGAGGTTTGAGGTTTCAAAGAGGAGCAGAGCATTGGCATGTTTCCTTTTTCTTCTTTTCCTCCTCATTTTTGCTGTCTGGCAAACTGGCTGATGTGAGTTGGTTTGAGAGGGTAAAATAGACTGGTTCACCCACTGGGAGGCAAGAAGAAACTCCATGAAGCTGTTCAGGATTTCATCTTACTGTTGATTTCAGTCCTATCTACCAGCTGCTTTCCAGAAGTGCTAACAGCTTTGCACTTTCATTTCTGGGTAATTTTTGTTCCCTTGTAGTTTCACCAAAACACTAGTGTAAGAGAGTTGGAAAATCCTGACTGCACAGCAATGTTTTACAAATACCTTAAGACTGAAAGACATAACTTTAAAGCTGACTGGTCAGTGCATATATCCATGCTATTCAGGAACATTCAGCTTCATGATGAGGTGAGGAAGCCCAGAGAACAGTTGGAGCTGAACTTGGCAAGAGCTTCTACAGGTACAACAATGAGAAAGAAAGGTTAAAGAAAATGTACCCCCTGTGATGAGCAAGAATGGCAAGCTGGTAAGAGCAGATGAGGAAAAGGCTGAGGTTCTCAGTAACGTTTTTTCCTCAGTCTTCACTGGTAATCTCTCTCTCCACACCTCCCAAGTTAAAAGGCCATGAGGTAGGGACCGGGGGAACAAAGTACATCCCACTGTAAGTGAAGATCAGGTCCATGACCACCCGTGGAACCTGAAGATACACAAGTCTATGGGATCTGATCAGATGCATCCTGGAGTCCTGTTGGAATTGGTTGATGTAGTTGCCAAGCCACTTTCCATGATATTTGAAAAGTCCTGGCAGTCAGGTGAAGTCCCTGGTGACTGGAAGAAGGGACACATTGCACTCATTTTTAAAAGGGTAGAAAGGAAGACCCTGGAAACTACCAACCTGTCAGCTTTACCTCTGTGCCTGGGAAGGTCATGGAGCAGATTCTCTTAGAAGCTCTGATAAAGCAAATGGAGGACAGGGAGGTGATCAGAGACAGCCAGCATGGCTTCACTAAGGGCAAGTCCTGCCTGACCAACCTAGTGGGTTTCTACAGTGGAGTGACTACATCAGTGGACAAGGGAGGAGTTGTGGATGTCATCTATTCTCATATGAGGACAGTCTGAGGGAGTTGGTTCTGTTCAGCCTGGAGAAGAGAAGGCTCCAGGGAGACCTTATAAGCAGCCTTCTAGTACCTGAAGGGGTCCTACATGAAAGCTGGGGAGGGACTGTTTTTACAAGGGCTTGTAGGACAAGGGGACATTAGGAAGAAGTTCTTTACTATGAGGATGGTGGAACACTGGAATAGGTTGCCCAGGGGAGACCCTGTCCCTGGAGACATTCAGGGTCAGGCTTGAGCCTCTGAGCAACGTGATCTAGTTAAGGATGTCCCAACTCACTGTAGGGGTGTTGAACTGGATGACCTTTAGTGGTCCCTTCCAACCTAAGGCATTCTATGATTTTATCAGTGAAAGTGAGCAGGGACAGAAACAGGGTTGATAACATTTCTACCTATTGTGACCATGATAATGTCAGGTGGATGGTTGGACCTGATGATCTTAGAGGTCATTTCCAGCCTTAATGGTAGTATGATTCTATAGCCTGAGAGGTCGTTTCTTCATGGACATAACATTCTCAAACCCATCTGAAAGGCAGGCTACCTTTCAGTATTGAGCACAGAAAACAGAGTTCAGTTGGACAGCAGCACCTGCAAGAAGGCTGCTTAGCTCTGCCGGGAAGTGGAAAAATCCGCCCTTGTGCCCGCGGCCGGCCTGCGCTCCCCGGGCTGGCAGCAGCTCCGCTGCCGGGTGTTCCAGATGTGCCCGAGGTGCATCATCGCCATCTCGTGGCTACTGCATAGTGCGGAAAGGAGCCTGTTACTGGCTGGCCTCCGAGGCATGGTATGGGTGGTGGTATGTAGCATTTTAAGTTTTGAGCGCATTTTTATTTGCCTGAATAATTCCTGGTTTAAAAGAAAAAAACAAAACAAAACAAAAACAAAAACCAAAACAACACTTTTTTTTTTTTTTAGCCTAAAAAGTAGCCCTTCTGTCGATTTTCTTTCTCAGCAGCTTCACAGCAAGCACGAGAAAACTTAGAGAACCCTGATATGGTGGTAAGCTGAGACAGTCCATAAACATAGACTATGCATGCAGAAAATGCTGGAATTAATGGCATAACTGAGTTGAGTTTTAACTTCTTGTTTCTCACATGGAATAGCTATAAATCACATAGCACAAAGATACTAATAAAAGACAACATCCGACACTGTGCATTCTCCTCCTCTAAGAATTAAGGGACTTTGAACCAAGAAGCAAGAACATAACATAGAATTAGGAGCAAAAGGTTCTGTTTCCAGATTTAGTAAATTTTCCATGTGGCCTTTTAGCTTTGCTCCTTTAACTCTGCAGTTATAAAATTAGTGTTATTCAGTGCACTCCCTTTTTCATGTCCATTCACTGAGTGAACTGATTATAGCAAGAACTGATGTCACAGGTCATGGTACTGTCAAAGAGGCACAGAAACAATCAGAAAATGCTGTGCGTTTGTAATATATGCACAAATATAAAATACACTATGTAAAATAACATCCCTTCATTTTGATTCTATTGTTCTTCTGTCAGAGGAGTCCTTTTATTAAATAAATGCTTTCTGTATTCCTTAGGTATTTAAAAGATAGGGTTTTGTCAGGACAGGTTTCTTCACTCCCCTATGGAAAGTCATCACCTGTGTGCTCTGGCTCTTTTGATTCTTTTTTCCCTAGTAGTTTATTCATCTGTGTAGCATGGAAGAGCCAGGTGACCTTGGTCCCCAATTAGGCATGAAAACCAATAGAATTTTCTTTTGTCATAACCATCTAGGTATTAAAGCAACTAGTTCTTCCATGCCCCTTCAGGCTAATGCTCCCATCTGGTAGACCTGAAAGAGACATCGAAACATAGAATCATAGAAAGTTTTAGGCTGGAAGGGACCTCCAGAGGTCATCTGGTCCAACCTCCCTACACATGTAGGGACATCTCTACTTGGGGCATGTATTGAAGAAGACATAAGCCCCCTGAATTTCAGTGCTGAATGCCTGTGTACCTAAACTTTCATTATCACTAAGGGGTGCAGTTTGTCTCCAATTGCTAATCTTATCTTATCCAATTGCTATATGGTATGAAGCAAGTGAAAGTGTTGTCTAAGTTAAGTAAGATTGAATCTCTTTTCTCATACTTTACTAAATCATTCATTTTCTGGACTACTTTTTCTCTTGTTTGTGGTAATGAGCATGTGCAGTTATAAAACATTTCCAAAGGTGGACCAAAGTGTTTATTGGTTGCATAACAGCAGTCTTTTGAGACTGATACAGTTCATGACACTGATTTATTTACTCTCTCTACTACAAAATGTTTTCCTTCCCTATTTTGATTAACCATCAGCATACTTAAAGGTATTTTCTTATTGTAACATCAAAATGTGGAATTTACTAGACAAATTCAAGCAACAGTACAGAAAAAAAATTATTTCAAAGTATATTTTATTTTACCACTGTGGTCATCAGAAAATTCCTCCTAAATGACTTTAATTTTTATTGCCACCAAGGTTTACCCATCTACTGAAAAAAATAGGAAAATTTTTATAAAAACTTTCTTGATATTTTTATTTACTAAGATTTAACAGTATTCTAGATGCAGATGTTGAAATTCACCTCCCAAATTCAGCAAGTTACCCATGCCAACATGCCTAAGTTGATGAGTAATGTCATTATAGTCATGTGTTTAATTCTCTTCATGGTTAAAAGCTTTTTCATGGCTCAGATGTCTCACTGATGCCTGTAGTTAGATTGCAGGAATCTTGTTCTAAATGTTCAGGACACTGGCAATAGACGTCTACAGTTCAGGGGGCCTGCTGTGTATATCTGAATAGCCAAGCTCTGCAGGTTCTCCCTGCCACCCATATTCCTGCTTTTCTTACACAAACTACAGGAGTTCCTATGCTCTCGTGTGTCCTCACCATGGGACTCTTAGCACTATGTGGTCAGGACTTAAGGCTTCTGAACTAGGAGAAGACCACACTGTCACTGATAGATAGAATACTGACACCTGTGGAAAAGGAGACTTTTGCCATTTGATATAAGGGACATAAGTTAGGTTTCATATATGGCAGCATCATCATATCTGGGTTTTTTTTTGTGATAGAACCCACCATCACTTAAAATTTTGATGCTTTTTCTCCCTCCATATGGCTTTGAACACAGCGAGGAAAACAGAGCATGCTGCTGTGAAAGGATATTCTTATTTGCAATTTACACATTAGCTTTAGGAAGATGTAATCAGATATTAAAGAAATACTCAGGAAAAAAAGAGAATCAGTTTCTGATTGTCTTTAAATGTAACTTTTAAAAGAGCAAAATCATGCAGTAAGGCAGATTTTAACTAAGAATTACTCTTCTTTTTGAAAGAAAACATTTCATGGTGTTGGATCCCTTACTGCCATGCCTTTTTCTGTACCCAGCTGAAACAGTATTTACAAAGATTGTTAACAGCGTGGCTCCTGGCATCAGTATTGAAAGCTTTATTACTTTCTAGTCACATATGTTAAGTAAGAATATACTTAGTGGTGATTGCTTTCTAATATCCTTAAGAACACCTGTACCAGTTATATAAAAGACATATTTTTACTTCAGTGTCACAGCCAAACACTTATTATTTTAATTGGGTTAATTGTGCATTTTTGTCCATTCACAGTATTGCTTTACTGTGGCAGATGGCCCAGTGTTATAAATACTTTGCATGACATCCCCTCTATTTTACTAATCTTCATTGTGAATTTCCCATTGGTAATGAATAATGACAGTTTCCTAGCCAGCAACTTTAATAGATCCCTTTTTTTTTTTTCTTAATGTCTGCCTGTCCTCAGCAGCCCTGTTTTCTTCAATAATTTAATCAGTTCACTAACAGTATAATATTAGATAATTGAACCATTGCTTTATGATTTTTTTGAAATGCAAAATACCCATGAAGTAGTCACTGATGAATATTTCAGTATTGATAGAGAGCACTCTTTTCTGAAGAAATGGAAAGGGTATTTCTATCTGTGTGTGAATGCTTTTCTTTCCATTTATTTCTGTCCCTTGATCCAGAGAACCATATGCAGTGCATAGGAATGAGTCCAATAACCAGAAAAATTAACAGAAAGGATTAACATTTTTGCCTACTGACCATGACCATGTTAACCATTCAATGCCTACATATCAAAGGAGTGAGTTTATGCAGAAAAAATTCCATTCATCCCAGTCTCCTCTTATCAGTGAAGATTTGTCTGCAAATGGGACTCCCTAAGGCAAAACCCCCTCTAGGTTCATCCCACCTGTGTTAGCAGACAGAAGGATGTAGATGCTGCAAATTCAGTGGGAGAATATCAGCGTAGAACTCCTTACAGGCTGGTGTAATTTTCTGGGGAAACTCCTGGACTCGGGAATTTCTGATTTAGAACCACTTCTTTCTCTATGAACAGGATCAGATGGTCAGCAGGTTCATACTTCCTACCTGTGTCTTGCTGGCAGCTGCGATGTTTCGCTCCGGGCAGTAATCCTCAGGCACCCTCTCTTTTATCCAAGATGTTTCATGAAGCAAAGCAGCAGTGGGGCAGAGCTGGCAGGTGGCTGTAGGACAATTCTATGATTTCACAGCAGTTTGTGAGATTTCACAGTTTAATTTCACAGTTTAATTTTGTTCCTTCTCGGAACAAAAAATTACTTCAAACAAGAACGCCGTACAAGCCCTAACCACAGTCTGTATTTTGAAGCTTTTGTTGCAGAGATAAGGAGGAAGGGGGAGCTGGCCAAAGCATGTTATCACTCACATATTAGGATGAGTTTGATCCTAAGTTTAAAATTAATAAGTTTAAAATGAGTAAGTTCATAGCTTTTATTCACAAGTGGTTTCTGCAGACATAAACCCCTCATAACTTTACTTTCATCTTCTCCCCACGTCCCCAGAGTGAAGGAGGAAGTTCAGCTTAAAACTGCTTTAATGTTTTTTAAGGCAACACATGTATGTTAATGCAGCTACCCTGGCGACCTGCCTGGGCTTCAGAACTGTTCCATAGCTTGTTGTAGGCGCTTGACTGTGCTTGCAAGTGTCAGGCACCTTCTCAGTGTACTGCTTATTACTCAGTGTTGCTGATATTAATAGTGATTTCTTTCACCTACTGAATGTTAATCCCGATAGTTTTAATTAAATCTGCCTTTTCTCACGGGTGCTGCTGAAGGCACGTGATGGGACAAATTCGGCCTTGGGTGTCATGTGCATATTGCCAGTGAACCCGTCTAAGTGATAATGCATGTGTGTCCAGGGAGAAAAAGGAGTCAGTCTGGTCTGATACAAAAGCAATTCATATTCAGTTGCAAAAGGAAGTAACATGGAAATGCACCTGAAAAACTCCTCTCTGAAGGAGGAGGGGAGAGCAGATAGATACCCTTTACAGAAAAGGAAAATAGAATGCATAAATGATTATTGTTTGCTGATACTGAAAACTTGCAGGGAGGCTTAATGCCAAACATTTTCATTTTTCCTCTGACAGGCACAAGCATATTTACTGTTTACGAAGCTGCTTCTCAGGAAGGCTGGGTGTTCCTTATGTACCGAGCAATCGACAGCTTTCCCCGATGGCGTTCATATTTCTATTTCATCACCTTAATTTTCTTTCTGGCCTGGCTTGTTAAGGTACTGAAAAATGTGTTCTTTTAAAGCTGTCAGAAATGTAGATCATACTAGAATGAATTTCTTCTCTTTTCTGCTTGTAAGCTTCAAGTCAACCATTCTTTCTTGTTCTTTTTTCAGAATGTTTTCATCGCAGTCATCATTGAAACGTTTGCAGAAATTAGAGTGCAGTTCCAACAGATGTGGGGGTCCAGGAGCAGTACTACTTCAACTGCCACCACCCAGGTGAAGCATCTGAAGTGCTGAGAGTCTCTGGGGACTTGATTGCGTTTAGTTTATGAATGAATAATAAGCTAAAATTTCCTGATAATTATTATTTTATCTGATTCATTTGACTTTGCATGTTTTTATATATATTTTAAAGTTGATATTTGGCTTTTCATATAAAATTAAGTTCCAGGTTATATTATCCAGCTAGGCTTTCTTAATAAAAAATAATAGAGAAGACTGTAATATGGTTCTCTATATGGTTGGGTATCTTATTGCTATGTTTTTATTTTCTTTCAGTGAAGTAGAGTAATGCTTTTCTATGGTGTCATCGGTGGGTTTGGAGTTCGGGTTGCTATTGAATATCACTTTCTGTGCTAAGGAAGAAGAGCTGAAATTGCAAGTTGTAGCTGGAATAAGAGAGGTCAAAGGGCAGCTGAAGTATTTGGGGAAGCTGGTCCTGTAACTGAGAAGGGGATTTTGATACCAAAGAGGAATGAGGTGCTGAGGCAATGAAAGAGCCACACCAATTGTTGAGGTAGCCACAGAAAGTGAGACACTGAATATGGGTTAATAGATAGGAAGAAGATATGATAGGTAGGGTGCTATGTGTGGGCTGGGTAGTGTGAAAGCCTTAGTATGAACAACAAGGGCTAACAGGTTGAGATTTAAATTCTCCCACTCATTATTATAACAATCATTTTATGTATCCTGAATGGACAAAAGGCCAGGCTTTTCCAGGCTAGTGCAGTCAGCCATCTGTAACAGGGAACAGTACCAACTGCCTGCAAAAAGCCCTTACAAAGAAAGGTAAGAGAAACAAACACGAGGAAAATTTTACCAGCCTCTGTAGCTAGAGATTATTTATTTTCTTGAGCCAGAGGATCTAAGTGTTTCAAAATTATTTATTAAATATTTGCTGAAATTCCTTTGGATATTCCTGTGATCCATATGTAAATCTAGTCCTTTTTCTGCCTGCTGCTACATTTTTTTTGTCAAATAGACTTTGTGGCAACAATTTCTATATGATAGGTGTCTTTTTCAAGCAGACTTGGTGATACCAATTTAAAATCTAACCAAAAAAACCAACCTTTTTCACATGGCACATACTTAGCCTGAGGGTCATAATGGCCATTTCATCTTTGACAGGACAAATTCCTGAGCCTTTATAGACTTAACTGACATACTCTGAACTAGAAGCTGGAACAGAGAGATCAGTGTAAGGAAACTCAAGAAGCAGCCAACATTAAGGAATTTAAAGGAAAAAAGAAATTCCCTAAGTAATGTCATCATGCCAAAGAATATGAACATGTTGAATATAAATTGCATCATGCAAAATAAAAATAGAGTGTTGGCTGCAGACAAATGAATGGTTATTTTGTTCCTTGAGTCACTGGCATAATGGGACATAAAGGGTGTTCAGGACACTCAATTACAAAACCAGTATATCTTTTCCTGTATTAAGAAAAGTAGAGAATTTCTTGTAGGTTTCCTTCTTCAAAGCACCAGACAGGAGTTAAAAACCTTGCTTGTTTTGTGCATGAAATAACCTTGAGAAAAAGGCACAATATCATTCTTCATTTGCCCACTTCATAAATCTTTGAACTGGTCCCAAAACACAGTCCTACAGAAAGGGAGTGTCTGAGTGTCTAAATCAAGGAAGGGGTCTCTGGAGAAGGATAAAAGAAGGTTCTTGTAAAGCACTACAGCTCTTCACATTAAAGCATGTTACAAAGAGGAGTAACTCAGTGCTGGTCTGAGTTTGCAACTCTTCCTGCTGCAGAGATGCTACATAAGAACTCAGCAGCATTACAACCATATTTGTGTGATGCTGTCCCAAGTCTAATGAGCACTTCCCTCAGGATGGCTTTTAAGCTTCAACCATGTTGCTGTGGCTGTGTTCTCGAGGTGACTTGTTTGAGTGCTGGGTGTCAAGGAAAATGTGGGAGTGAGGTGGGAACTTTGCTGCACTTCATTACATAGTATACGCAGACTCTAAGGTGGCAGTTCAAAATGCTAGAGCCATTCATATTCTTTCAAGGACATTTTCATGGACAGTGTTAATCATTTCCGGGCATGGTTTCTCAGTGTTATTTATGTCCAGCTGTCTGCATCTTTTTATGTCATAATTTCTGAGGAGAAAAAAAAGAAGACAGAATGCCTACACGTGCACTTCCAGAGGTTATTGGTAAAATGTGAATACCACTGTGCCCAAGAGAGCCTTTGCCATTGACATCATTAGAACACAGATATCATTCGGCTGTTTGCAGGAATTACAAGCTCAGAGTAACAGTACAGAAGGGTGGTGCAACAAAAATAAAGTCTGGTCCTTGGAGTGAAATAATTTTGCCAGTAAAAAAGACAAGGTTGGCTTATTTCCATATGCACCATGCAGCTTACTTCTTGGTCACAATGTATTTGTGTTGCCTCAGGATAAGCTTAACTTAGTAAGGAATTTATTCTGACCAGGTACCGTTGTCTAATGATATTGATCAAAGATTAATTGAATCAGTTTCTATATTAGGACTAATAGAGACACATTGTGTTTGATGTTATATGAGTAAAATTCAGAACCTATTAATGTTGAAAAAAAAGCATATTGTATTTTTTCTGTAGCAGTAAGAACCATTTCTCTCTTATTTTAAACCGGCTATCATCAAAATGTATGTAGGTTCTTAAGGGGAATGTATTAGATTTGAGTTCTCTTTTTGGGCACATAAAACATTCCTGACAACAATTTTCCTTTTCAAGATGTTTCATGAAGATGCTGCTGGAGGTTGGCAGCTTGTGGCTGTTGACGTGAATAAACCCCAGGGCAGAGCTCCTGCTTGTCTACAGGTATGACATTGCTTTTTTAATAAATCAGTGTGTGTAACCAGCACCACTCAAATGTTGGTGTAATGAGACTGTGGTGAGAAATAGCTACAGTAGTTTTAGTTATAAATTTCTTTAAATGCAGTTCTTTCTGCAGTGTAGGCTTGTTCTTGGAAATCATAGATCAAACAAAAAAAAAAGATATGCCACACCCAAAGGGAGAAGATTATAAAACTCCATTCCTTATAAATGCTGTTTGCTGTGCTCAAGAGTGAAAGATCGTAGATTTTAAAAATATAAAATAACCTATATAATCATTCTTTATCTCTCACACTTTATGTGCAGACTGATTTCTCTCCTAGGTTATTCATGAAAGAAATACTTGTTTATTAACTGAAAAATACAATAGCATATGCCAAGAAGCATAATAAACACAGAAGTACCTAATTTCTCTTGAAAATAGACTCACAAAAGAACGGGGAAGAGGCACATAGTTAGTAAGCCATACAGTGTTTGAAACTTCCAGATTTAATATTCTCACTTGGATATAGGTGAGTTTGTAAAACTCTATCCTCATGTTTAAATAAATTCAGACTAAGATAAGTAATATTTTTAAAAATCCTTTTTTATTACAGCACATTGCACAGCAGATGACATTTTTATTTGCAAGTTAAATAATCTCACTTCTGGATGAAACAAACTCGCTTCAGAGTAGAAAGCCAAATCTTCACACTTAGCACTCTGATAGCATGATGTGTGCTGGCAGTTTTGGTTATGTTTGGTTAAATGTGTAAACTAAAATACACATACCTGTTGGAAGTATGTACATTGCTGAACGTTAAGCTGGCAAGCACCTTGCAACCCCTGCACAAGTTGTTCATTCTCAAATATCTCTGCTTTGTCAAACCACTAACATACATTTAATTATAGCATGTCTTAACTGATCCTTCCTCTTCTCAAATTTAATTCTTGACTTTGACAGCAACTGGAACATCATTTGTGGTGTTCTCGAGAAACAGTTTCAGGTATGTGGATAAAATGTAGCTGAACTCACAATGAAAACTCATCTGGATGAAGTTAAGAAAGCATCTGACTTAGCTGGTCTGCCTTTGTCCCTAATACTGCAATCTTGCCCCTTTTAGGAATCATGTGAGCACACAGTAAAATTGTGTTCCAGTGAGTGCTGCAACTTTCTATAACTGCAACTCAACGAGGAGTTTTCTTCTCATTCTTCATCCCTTTGTGTAACATCTGCAGGGTTTCCAATAATCTATGACCTTGCTGGATGTCAATCCAAGGAAAGCAATCCAAAAGAAAACAGTGCGCTAAAAAATTATTTTATTAGGATAGGCCCAAAATAGGATTTATTCTTATGAACTGTAGACTAAAATGCAGCCCAAAGAAAGCAAAATCTCAAAGTCTGGATAAATGCACACGCCTTTATTCATCACACTTTATTGTGAGATGAATTACTGTTTCAGTTCTATCAATCTAAAGTAAAAAGAAAATAGACTTCCTAAAAAATTAATATATTTTAAGCCTTTGCAATATATTAAAGGCATTCTTTATGCATTAAGTCCCTAGGGAGAGATGTGGTAGTTATTTTCTAAGGGTTTGGGTGGGTTTTGTTCCTAAAAAGGAACAGAGTACATAAATCTGAATCTAGGAAAGTGTTAATCTTATTGGAGAATATATATCCTGCCTTTAGGATGCATTCAATTAATATGCATTCTTCTGACCTTTATTAGCTAAATATATTGTCATTCAATATCCTGTAAAGGATTCAGATCTTAGAAAAAGGTAGTGAGGACTCTCTATTGCCCTGTATGATTTTAATTAAATTTTGCAGTTAAGTTTGGTTTTATTAATTCCTCTCTGAACCCTGCAAATATTACTGCTCCAAATATGAAAGAGAACCATTATTAGAAGTTTTATTTTGACAGTTACATGGGTCTGGGTCTGTGCTTTGGTGAAACTGCACTTAGTAAGTGCCCTCAGTTACTTATAATTTACTACCTCAACAAACTATACTGAGCATCAGGAGAGGAAATATCCTAGTGGCTGGGGGAATGGAGAGGGACTTTGGAGATCTGAGTTCAGTTTACTGGCCAAGCACAAATCTTGTGTAGACCTTGAGAAAACTACTTAAAAAGTATCTTTGCTTTAGTTCACATTCCTTATGGTGGAAAAGTGTATCCCTCATAGATTTGGCTATTGTGGTGTTTAAGTTTGCTAACTGGTTGAAAGGCACTCCAATAAGGTGGTCTTCTGTTATTTCAGTTGGCAAATAGATACATCCAGTTCTCTAAAACACGGAGTGATAGAGGAAAGAATAATGTGATTTATGTGTGGCGTGTAATATAAAAACCTCTCTAATACAGGTTTTGGAGGACACTTCACATAGATTTGATGGTTCTGTTGAGTGTTACTAGTTTGGCCTTTGTACAACCATGCTTACTCCCACAGACCAGATCAGGGGTTTCAGCCTAGCAGGACTTGCTAGCCTAGGTGGAACATAGCAATGGCACGTGGAGCAATGCAGGTCTGGTGTTATTCCTGGACAAACAATAATTCAGACAAAGATAGCTTATAAGCTCTGTGTGGATGCTTTGTAACTTGCTTTGTCTCATGCAAATGTGTTGTAGTTGCACCAAGCTGCTCAATTAGATAAAATTAAGAAGCAGACTAACCATGTCTTTACACTTCTTTCACATCTGATATACAAAGAGAGGATTACAAAGAGGTTTCAGAATCTCATCTAGTGAGTACTGTCCCTTGGTATGTCTCACTGCTGGCAGGTAAGTGCCGCTGTGCTTGACAGAGTACCCCCTCTTGTCTCTCCCAAGAGCCCACCTGCTTCTCCAGTGGGCCTGTGGCATAGGGGCAGAACAGAACCAGCGTGTGCATACAGATTGGGGATCTGCAAAGGGCTCTTGTATACAGCAGCACAGTCATTAAGAGCAAATAAGACTAAACCACAAAAGATGGGCAAGAAGGATGAACATTAATCTAGTGGTTTTGAAGAACTTTGTCTTACACGCCTAACTGAGTCTTCTTTAGCTTTTTAGAAATGTCTGGAAGTGACAATATGAAAAATTAGTATCAATATGGTTTCTGGTTTTGACTTGCAAGTCTCTCCTGATGAGGGTAAAGAGGCTTTTATTTCAGTATAATGGTTTTATGTTTGTTGCATTTTCCTTTTCAGGTGTTCCCAAAGGTGCTTTGTGGTCTTTTGTTTCTTGTTCTCACTGTTCCCCAAGACTGGCATTGATGTTAAATATTGATTTTCTTTTGTCGATGAAAAATCTTTGTATTTTTCATTTCAGCATGAACCATTTGGCATGAATGCATGCTGGGGCTCCCACATTGCCACATTATTTTGCTGTTGTTGATATTTAACACATTGTAGTGTGTTAGAACTTCCTGCCTACCGTGATTTACTTCTACAAGCACAGTAGGAAGCTCTTAGTTCACAAATAAATTAAAACTGAGCACCAGGTTCCAGAAAAAATCCTTTAAAAACTCTTTGAGCATATATTTATCCCTCTGATCCCATGTTAAAGTCACATTGTGTTTCTTATTATTCCTTTCCTATTAATTTTAGAGGTTGCTGATGTTTTTATCACCCTTTTCTTCTCTTTGTCTTCCTATCCACAAAGACTTGTAAAATATACATGCTCATTTAAAGCTGAACTGGAAAGATTCAACTCACATGTCTTCTGTGAAACTTCATTTGATATTACTAACATCAAGTACTGACATCTTCAGTCTTCTCACTATGTAGTTTTGTAATGAAGAGAGAAAGTCTGGAACTGTGGATGCTGTGGGAAACAATAAGCCAGGCAGCAGTTCCCTGTTCATACTAATATTTTGAGGTTGTATGTCCAGCAGAAATGAAACACACAGCTGGAGATGGAATGACCTTCAGAAAAAGCTTGAAAACACTGTGTGTGATGTGCCAGCATGAATGGACGTGGTCGCTTACTCACAAACTGTACATGCACTCATTCTTTGATAGTAAAATCTTCAACAGATTGAAAATACTATATTCATTTTTATTTATATGTGCTGCATCTAAGGAAGAAATACAAGGTCATGAAACTATGACCTGAGCAAGCAAGCAACATGATTACAGTGCTCTTGAACATATGATTAATGTCAGAAATTCAATCATATCTTTTTACCTCAAAAAGAAAGTTAGTCCTTCCTGCTATGTATTATTATCTGAATATATTACAGATTTTGTACAATTGCAGAATTTTAGAAAACCTTGAAGGAGAGATTAAAAGATCAAAAGACTTCAAAAGACCTAAAACATATGGAGGGTGGAGGAGACATAGCCAGAGAAGCACAAAATGTCTTAGCATTTTCATAATGTATATACTGAAGGAGACAGAAATGAGACAAAACAGTACTTTGGGGTTTTCAGTGCAGGAATGAGAAGCAAGCAGAAGTGGGTTTTCTCCTCTTTCATAGGAAGTAATTATTGGTGAACCAGAAATGTGTGGTAGTCTATTTATATAGTAATTTGCCCTTTAGTGTAACTTTGGAATCAAGCAGAAGGTATGCCTACTCAGTTCTATTCTTTTCTTACCTACAGTGGCTTTCATTAAAGTAAATACATAAATAATACATTTCTTCCAATTAACTGATATCCTCTCTCACAGTGCGAGAGAAATCAGTTTTGATTTGAATGAGATGCGGTGCTTAGGGACATGGTTTAGTGGTGACCTGGCAGTGCTGGGTTAATGTTTGGACTTGATCTTAAAGGTCTCTTCCAACCAGAATGATTCTGTGATTCTATGTGAGTTTATTCAGAAAGAGATTAAATAGATTCCAAATCTTAGACTTCTGAGACTATCATTAAAAAAAAAAACAAAAACAAACATCTTTTTTCAATACCCTGTTCTCATTTATAAAGTTAACAGAAGCTTGGATAGTTCAGTCATGTACTTGGCACTGAAACAGTGTGGCAAAGCAGCCATATTCGTTATACCGAGAAGACTCAGGAGCAGAGTATGCAAAGTGTAATATAAAAGCAAGCTGTTAGTTTTGGTGAGGTAAAAACAGTGAAAAAAAATGAAGTGGAATGGAAGACACTGCAGAAAAATTCAAAGTGTTGGCAACCGAAGAACATGCACAATGAGGTCCAGCCTCATCCAAACTTCCTATCCTCAATTGTATATAGGAAGGTAGTAAATACTGGGCATATGAAAAAAAAAAAAAAAAAAAAGAGAGAATTCCAGTGTTTTCCACTTGTACATAGGATGTGGGAAGAAATGGTGAAGTCTGGTGAATGGAGTAAAAAGTAAAGGGGTAGAAACTCCAGCATCTTAAATCTTGTACCCTGGTTGGGGATTCACAAAATGAGCTGTCATTAAATGTGTGCTCAAGTTTCAGCTTTATGCCATTTCAGATGAGGAAAATAAATCCATTATTATCCTCTGCTGTCTGCTTACCTCCTTTTTTCAAGGGCTTTAGCCACAGTAACAATGGCTGAAGAGGCAGTGTGTTTACTTGTGGGACACCTCAGCTCACTGTCTCATCTGGTAATGTAAACTGGTGTTCACTTCAGTTTATGTTATTTAAAGAAGTCATGAATTCAGACATCTGAAATGATTAGAGTCTGTTAATTGGAGGAAGATGGGGACAGGGAAACTATAATGTGAATGAGCTGATGCTGAGGTGTTGAGTACCACCATCTTTTTCTGATATGAATTTAAAAAGATAATCTCATAAAACTGGAGAACCAAACATATTTTGCCCATATACTTTTTTTTGCATGCTTGAATTCACCATTTTTTTTCTAAAAGGGATCTGAAAAATAGTAAGCCCCATGGTGTAGCTACAGGAGAATGCATAAAACTAGCAGACAAACAATGTATTTGCTATGTCTCCAAAGTCAGCCAGTACCAGGAATAGGCATATATAGATCATCCTTCTCTGAGCTTCTGGATATCCATTTATGCCCTCATTCTCTATCTTGGACTCCAGCAATAGCTCATTTGGGGACTCTCTGAAGTGGATGTTAAATTTAGGCCATTATATTTAGTATCCATTGATGGATTTATCACCTATCAATTTGTCTTTTTTTCAAACCCATTTATCGTTTTGGCCTTGAGAATATCGTGCAGGAACAAGTTACACAAGTAACTGTGTAGCATTTTAGTTGATTACAACTGAGGAATTAATTTGCCTATTTTCCTGAGCTTGCTTAGAAATTACAAAAAATTTAGTGCAAAGATTATTGGTTGTAATTTGGAGATGAATTCTCCCTTTCAATAAAACAAAGAATTTGAAACAACAAAACCTGACAATGACAAGTTTCCGTTGTTTTGTAACATGCAGTCAGTAAGAAGGAGGGCAGACATGAGAGCCTGAGGATGATAAACAGAAAGAATGGGGAATGGTTGTTTTATGTTTGTGCCTGTGTATGCAAATAGAATTACCAATGATGAGGAAGCCAGAAAGGGAAATAGACTTTTGAGTATCAGGAAGGACTGTTAAAAAAAGTACTTACTGTATTTGGTAATAAGGCTGTCATTTGTAAGACAACTTTCAAATCTTTCATAGGTAGCATTCTGGCATTAACAAACAAACAGTAAACCAGTAAACAAACGTTTAGTGATTATTAAATTACTATTGTAATTTTTGTCTGTGCTTTTATTGCTCTGCAATTGTAGTTGTGCATCTAAAAGTATTTTCAAGATGGTGGAGAACTGCATGGATATTTTCAATATGCAAGTCACACAATTCCCTTCCCTCCCCTTCCCTTCCCTTCTGTTTCCTTCTCTTCCCTTCCCTTCTCGTCCCTTCCCTTTCCTTTTCATTGTAGTCAAAGTAAATTACTAGCCACCATTTTTAGCAATCTAACCACAAAAACTAAACAAAACAGAAAGAAAACATGTTATTGATTTCACTGTTTTGTGTTTGAACAAATAGATTTCATGAACATGACTTGCTCAGCTTGAATATGTAATTTTCCTGCAGATTTAAAATATCAGAATCCCATTACAAAGACAAATCAGATAGGTGTGAAACTATGATTAAGCTTACAAAAGGGTAGTGGTTTTCCTTGGCAGTATTCTTTGTTAGAGGAGGGCCTGCTACAACAAAAAAGTCACGTCAGGCCCTTGGCATCTCCTTGGGGATTTTAGGAACAAGTATTTGGAATTTGTCCGAGGCAGGAGGTTTTCAAAAATCTTTCTATGTCAGAGTTATGGAAGCCTTGGCTGACACTAATCAGTCAAGATCTCTGAACTTCCGCTTATTTGTGGAAAAGCTGAAAGTAGAATCTCTGTGTAACTCCTGATTTTCAAACAAAGCAGCAGAAGAGCTTTCTGCTTCACGAGTAATATGTTTTGCAGAAGGAATTTTTATAAATGCTGGCCCTCTTTCACAGAGGCCTGTACAGTTCACCATTAAATGGCATCTAGAAGTGACATTCAGTTCTTCTAATGACATGGTCAATTTAATAAACTAAAAATCTTCCATGATGAAAATATTCAAGTTGTTACAATGTTTTAAAAGATTGCTTCATCTATGTGGATTACTTTTTACCCTCGGTCTTTTTGCTGTGATCAACAGGCAGAGTGGACCATTTTTCTAGCCTTCTTTTCAGCAATGGACCAAAGTATACAGCTTGTACTCATAATTTGCACTTAGAAATTTTGGGGCACATCAATGTCAGAGAATTATAGAAGCTATTCAATAAAGCCACTAAAATTAAAGTTCAGATGAGTTTCCCTTAGAAAATTTTATTTCTGGGGTTAAATATGTCCAGTGTTTCAAATCCCATCAAACTGAAAACAGGTATTTAAATTGTCATGTAGCTTTTTTGTGTTTAGCACAATTACAGCAATCAAAGCGTTGGAAGCAGCAGTAGCAGCAGCATGACTTCCTTTAGAGCTGTAACTTGGATGACAAATCTGAGCAAAATAGAAGGCTGCAGAGACTTACAATAAAACTAGTGGGGATTTTTTTTTTTCATGTGAGTTGTTTTTCCAAAAATATTTTCCATATTTATAAGTTTCTCAAAAAAAGGTCTCTTCACTAGGACTGTAAAGAACATTATGTACCATAGCTCTGTAGGTTGTTAGATTACCTCCTCTTTCTCCAGTACGGCGTAATAATCTGTATTATATAGTTGTGATGAGAAGATTTAAATCGAAGTGTAGCCCTGCTTCAGGAAGTGTTCATACTGAATTTTCTTAAATATTTTGCATTTATTAAATCTTACTGAAATCGGTAGAAGGTACCTAGAACTTTGAGAGCCCTGTTTTTATAGGAGTGATTTCACTGACATAAATACAGTTGTTATACAGAGAAGTAATTGCACTGTCAAAGTCTACCTCCTTTACACTTCGTGAATTCTTAAAATGCCACTTGGGGAGACGCGTCTTCAGCTGACCTGTGCATTTAACAAACTGAAGGACTGCAGTACAGTACAGTACAGTAAATTCAGATCTTCAAGCTGCTTTCTTCACAATTTTGCTTCCCCTTCCTAGGAGTCCCTCTCTTTCTTATACTTGCTTCAGATCATTGAAAAGAGGGTCTTTGAGGTGTGACAAGAATGAAGAGGAAAGCTAGCAAATGTAGCGTGTGGAGGAAGGACACTGAGTTCCTTTGTCTTTAATGTATGTGAAATGACAGCACATGTTTGTAACCCTTCTTTGGCACAGAGGTACTTTGATTTCTAGACTGTGATTTAGCTTGAGATTGAGGGTATTTTGCAGTTTGAGGCCATTTTTTTCCTGTTATTCTCATTCTTCCCTGCAAAAAACTAAAATCATTTTATGTTCTTGTCTCAGAGCTTTCAGACAATGTACAAAGCTGAACTGTCACAGTAAGAGTGCACATTCACTTTTATAGATTCTCATTATCTTTATTTTCCTAGCTAAAGAGGGTGAGGATGGATACCTGGCCCAGAGGTCATCTGACATGGACTGCAGCCTTCCGTATTTCCTTCCCCAGGACAGATCGATTATGCCCACTTTATACAGTGATTGGCCCTTTGACTCCTCTGTGCCCCTGTGGCATCTCTGTCCTGAAGGCACAATGATTTCTCCATGTTTTTTTCAGTTCTGAGTATCCAAAATAATATGAGGGTTGTGTCGTGGATCAAGAAAATGATAATTTATGTTGTTTGATGCTGAGACTATGCATTCCATGCTCTCAGGTTTGATACTAGGGTGAGTGAGGTTGTTCAAGGGTGCAAAGACTTCTGTGATGTTAGAGGATTGTACAGAACAGAGGAAGCCATGCTTGGGTGTTGTTTTAAGGAGAACTAATCAAAGAGGTCCAAACCAGAGCCGTGCAGCCAGCTAGCAATTAAAGAGACTGGACATGGCAATCAGTTTTAGTCATTGCTTCTTGACTTTCATTATTTTAACAAAGTAGAAGTACCAGATGGTACTAGAGAATGAGTTTCCTCAGCTGAAAAGTTTTTAGGAAATTCTTTTGTAACACAAGGGCAAAAAGGACACAATACAATACTTAGACACCAAAACCAAATGCCTGGTTGTTAATGCTAAGTATTTTAAAGGAGTGAGTAGAAAAGACAGAAAGCTAGGGTAGGGGAGAGCAGGATATACATTATATGGCACAAGCAAGTATGACTAAGACTAACGGGATAAAATTAAGAAAGAGAGAACTTAGGGTCAATGATGAATGCTGTAGATTCTGTAGACGAGTTTGTGTGGGAACAAGGAAATGCCCTCCAATGGCTGCAGCCATTTCCAGGTCAGGCTGGACAGAAGGCTAGAAAATATTTTTACATCTGTAGGGATAAGGGTGTGGTGCAGTAGATACTTCTTTTACCCTCTTGAGAAAGACAAAAATGAATCAAAACTGAAAAACTGGCACTCGGCTCTGCTGGGTTCTTTCCCCAACCTTGCCTCTTGTCTACACAAGGAGCCTTGATCTTTCCATTTCGGCTCAGTGCAGAACTGTTACATGGGCTTCCTTTTCTCAGGACAGTTGGCAAAACACTAGCATATTCTTTTCTAGTACACATGGGCAGGAGTGGGCATTTAACTTACTTTAGATACTTAAAATTTAGTTATCCAGCTGAGACCCTGAAGGGTATACTTAGTGGAGAGAAGCAGGCGCCTTTAGCAGATACTTTCTTTGCTAGTTGTGACATCTTTTATATTTATAGGCCTAGACCCACAAGATGCTATTTCATATTTAAATTGCAGTGTTGCAAAAGTTTTCATAATTGCTTTTCACAATCAGTCATTTTCTTTTAATCTTCACCTCATCCTTGGAATACCAGCTTAAGACATCATACTTTAAGTGCCATACGTTATTTTGCCATTAATGCCATCTGGTGTATATAATCTATGTGGTGACATTTTATTAATTGCACAGTACCCAGAGTGTATATAAATAATTTCCTCTTCTCTATCATAAACTTTTCAGGAAAGTTCAGCTAAGGAAAGCAGATATATACACTAATGGGCCTGATTTTGGAAGGTGTTTTACTACAGAGACAGTTAATATATCAGAGTTGGCAGTACACGCGCTGTGCTCCTTTCTTCATTTCTGGCCTCCACTGCCCTTTGTAGGATCCTAGATAACTCAGAGGAGGAACTGAAACACTAATTAGCGAAAGCTGACTGCACACCCAGTTCCCTCCGTCATACTCTCTTTATCTGCATACAGTTTTGCCATCCAGTCTGTTATTCTGTTGGCTCAGAACTATGATATTGGATATCTTCTCAGTTTTCTCCATTATCTTCTAAGCTATTTCTCTTTTACTGAGAAACTGCCTCCCGCTGACTATTCATGGTTGTTTGCAAGAGAAGTCTTAACTTTTTTTACTGTCAGTTACTCCATTTCATCCTCTGCCCAAAGTAACATTTCCCAGTACTGCAGAACTTAGAAGCAACCACCAATAAATCCATTCACAGATCCTTATTTTCTTTTCTTTCTTCTCTAGCCGAAGTTCAGCAACCTTTGGTCTCTGATGGCTGTCCTTAGCCAATACTGATAAGCCTCCACTGTTCAGACCTACTCTCCCTCATTCATTTAGTTGCTGCCACTCAAATCAGAACTCAAAGATAAACATGATTCTTCACTCATATGCATCCATGTATATATATACCTTTATTCATATAAGTCACTGAAACTTGACAGAGACAAAGCAGACAACTATAAGAGCCCTCTGACTAAGTTTGTTATGGGTGAACAATCTTGTGTTCTGTCTCTAGAACATAATCTGAACCATTTCTTCTGATAGGAGTCTTGATTTTCTGCTGAGGATGCACCTGATGTATGCTTTGTGGAGCCAGAATAACTCCTATACTGTTCTTTTTTTCATAGATTAAATATTTTTCTGTTAAGCAAACAGTGGTGTGTGCACTGCTAGGTAGAGTTTAACCATACCCACCCACAGTGTAAGTGTTTTGCTGAGGTCAGGGTATGGCTGTTTGGTTGGTACTGTTCCATTACAGCCTCACAGTAATCATTCTGCTAAGCACTCAAAGATAAGCTTGGTAACCATAAATTCTGCAAACCAACCCATTTTTCTCATATTTCTATATTAATACTTGGATGTTCCCATTTCTCTGTACATTGCACACATCCTTTAAAGTGATATTGTTGGATACAAGTGTGAAATACCAGTAGCAATTAATATAAAGTTAAAAAAAAAAAAAAAAAAAAAGTGCCATGGCAATAGTAAAGCATAACTGTGAGGCACAACCACCTAGAACTCAGTATTCAGCTACACAGTTGAAAAATATGGCAGGACATGGCAGACAACACACTGGAAAATCACATTTTCACCCTAAAGTCAGATACCTTCAAAATGAGGAGCACTTTAGTAATGACTGGCTAGGAAAAGTTTCAGAAAGCTTGGTTAGCAGCAGAGATAGAAGGCAGTTCTCCAAGGAAGTATTCAGCTGCCTTAACTATGAAGCCATCCTTCTCCCTATACCATTCTCTGCCTTGCTCACACCACATGCTGCAGGATATTTCTTCTGCTGATGTGCATCCTAGAGCCCCTGAAATTCCCTGAAAAGCTCAGGACTTTGGTGTCCGTGTCATTAAAGGCTGTATTATAGCATGCACATGCCAGACACAGATGACCTTAATTCCAGCATTTTGGAGTTCATAGCTTTGCAGATTTAATAATGTTCTGTTGTTACCAGATTCACTTTTGACAGGAAGGAATTTTCAACTAAGAAGCTATTAAGCATATAGGTCCTTATTTTGTATGAATACTAGTAGTTTCTTCAGCAAAAAATCCAGTTTAGCAAGCATAGGCATATAGATGAATCTCATTAGAGTCCTTGAAACATGTAGGGATTTTCTGCCCGAGTCCTCTTATTGATGCCACTGGTATTGTTTGTAGACAGGTAAGGACACAGGTATGGACGGCAGTCTGGTTTTACACTGTGTCTTGTCATGGATGGTACTTTTATTTGTGTGTTCCCAGTCAGAAGGTTTCCCATGAGAGAAGGGACCACAGTTCCCTTTTTAGCAGATGCCTCTGAGCATGCTTCACATGGAGATGGTTGCAAAGGATGTGGATGAAGCAAGGATGGATCGAGCAAGGCATAGCTATGTTACAGCATTAGGATCTTGCAGCTTATACCAGGAGACTTGGAGGTGGCAGTGAGTAAGCATCCTTCGAGAGGTGATAGAAGTAACTTCCTGATAGAGCAGACTGAGCAGAGTTTATTGCAGCTGAGAATTCCATTAACTAAAATCAAACCTGCCTGCTTGGGCGAATAAAGAGCTGTGTATGATATAGAAATACCAACTTTGGCTTGCCACTCTCAGTTGACTGTTCTGAAGCAGGTTGTTATTCACTGATCGAGCTGCAAAGGAGGATGATTCACTGCTCTCTGATTGGTTTTCTGAAAGAAAATTGGTGGGGGATTCTCAGTGCTCTACAGAGCTAAGTAGAGCAAGCACCAATGCTTGGAGACCTTCTTCTATCTATCCCTCAGAGAAGAGGTGAGGAGAAAAAGGCAGGTTACAAGTGCAGTTTTATTCACCCTCTAGTCCTCCAGATTTTCGCTCTTCCTGTCTGGGGAAGTGCAGAAGGCAAACAGTAGAACCATCAAACTCAGCAAGCATTTTGCCACTGGCTGTAGTGGAGAAAAAAATAATCTCTGATTTTGTGAATATACAACTTGTTTTTTCAGTCTTTAAAAATGGCAGATTAAAAAAAAACCTCAATGATAAATAGTCTTGAAACAAATAAAAATACCATAAACCCATGAGGCAAAATGGATGTGCTCTTGCTAAGTGTTCCTCCTTAAAAACATGGAGATTTAGGGGTGTGTGGGAGAAACTAGCTGATTATTTCTCCTAGATAGAAATATAATAAAAGAGAGTTCCTCAAATTTACTCTAGCTGTAAGAAATTTACTGCTAATGTTTAACATTGAACACATTTCTAGAATACTAGAATGCCTAGTTCTTAGAATTAATGATGTACTGTGCTTCAGCAGTTCCAAGAATTGTACTTATTTCATTGCTTCAGAGGAACTTACATGTCTAAATCCACTTGACTGCTCAGAAAAGCTTTATCTCTAAGAAGATTGTTCCACATGTGAGCATGCTGTGTTTTCATAAACCAGTTAGGACCTTCTATTGAGACAGTTAAGTGTATGTACAAGACACATAGTGAATGCTACAAACTTTCTCATTGTTTTGGATTGTGATTTTGCAAATGTATTCAAGTAAAAACATTAGTAACTGGTATTATAATTTAAATGAAAGGACAGTAATACCAGTGGGTATATATGAACCAGTGCAGTTACTTGTGCAGATAATTTGGAAAGCTGTCAGTAGTAATGCTGGCTCTGAAGTTCCTTTTTCACATAAGAAAACTCATGTTGAAAATCAATGTACAATTTGTGATGTACACACCATTTCAGTTCTGCATTACTCATGACTGTATAACCAGCAAGGTTAATCTTACTGGTTGTTAAAGGGAAGAATAAAATATGGCATGCAAAGGGTGAATAATTGAATATAACTGTGGCTTCGAAGGGGCTATATGGCAGTGATGGATGCAGTTCTAATTGAAATTATTTTACACTTTGCACCGCTGGGATAGCAACGTTGCCTAGAAATTAATTTTAAAATTACTTAAAAGCCTTTGGAGTGGGAATGAGGGCAAGAAGAGATATTTATGTGTATATGTAGTTCTACAGACATAGAAGGAATGGAATTTATTCGGCTGTCTTAGGAGTCTGGCAATTAAACATGCTGATAGGAGTTGATCACCTTAAGCACTTTATAATCAGAAAGAGAGACATCAACAGGAAGCATTTTGTGTGATTTTAAGACAGTCATTGTTGATAGCTCAGAGTCTAGGTCATTTAAAAGTTGAAGACTCTAGATGAATTCACAATGCAAATACTGAATCACATATTGTGGTAATGCATTTTCAGAGTAGGCCCTATTCTTCAAGCAGGTGTAAAATACTATCATGGTAATAATGAGAAGCATTGGGGGCCACATTCTAGTTTACAGACACACCAAATTTCATTTGCTAAAAATAAAACTCTAGTTAGCCAAAATTGGACATACAGGTCTAAAGAGTTTCTGCTTCCCTGGTATTTAGAAGAGTATATTTAATTCAATATACTGCAGTATGTCAGTGACAGCGATTCCCTTTAAAGAATTTGTTCAGGATAAAAATACACAGGGATGTCTTACACATAGTTCTTCTCTTTTGGATGTATTTCAGTGGCCATAATTAAAGAGATGGTTCGCAGTAAAGACAATTTTTTTTTTTTTTTTTTTTTAAATACTTGATATAATCAAAATCATATAAGCCTAAAATTTATAAAATAGGTGGAATTTCTTTATCTTCCTATTTTT